>CM023452.1:44731463-44782116 GCA_013339765.2 Haemaphysalis longicornis | reverse complement strand
TACTTTTTTTCCACGATGTAAAGTAGTGTCTCTTTTGTGCGTTTTGTTTTCGTTATTTGTATGGGTACAGGAACCCTTTTGTCTATGCATGTAGGACGAAGTATGTTCTATGGTTCTTTTTATTTACTTCTAAGTAGTGACAAAGGGCTAGCTTTCTTTTGAGTTGCTCTTTCGGGGCGTACGGTGTTGGCTGGAGAGCGAGGGTGAGGGGGTGGAAGCTCGGTCGGTCTTCGAGGACATCCCCCTGCTCTTCGCGCGTGGGGTTCGAGAAGTTATGGGCTTGTTTTGAAAGTGTCCGATTTCGACCGTCCGCGGCACCGGTGTTCGGGCGAGCAGCGCATACTGGGGGCCGTTGCGTGAACTGTGTGAAGTTGGGAGAGCAGGCCAGACTTTGGGGGCCATATACTCAATGCTAATGGGAGGTTGTGTTTTCCTGGAAAACGCGGGCCGGACGTACGCTACGAGTGGGGCGCACCGCTTGGTGGCGAGGGAACTTGGCCCCGGTGGCACGAACACTGTGACGCGCATGTTGTGCGGGTATTCGTGAGTGCGTGTGGTGTGTGCTTCTGCCGGCTTCAGCGAACCCAAAGGTGCATTCCGTGAGTGGCTTCGGCTTCATCCCGTGCGCCCGCGGTCACGTGGTGCCTCATCGGTGTGGTGAAGGATCCGTGGGCAGAGACACCGACGGATGGGGAGGGGGTTTCCCGCGTCGTGAACTTGACCGGGCCCTGAACAGCTGTGCTGACTCGGCGGTCAACGGCATGTACCCCGGCGCACCGCCTTCAGCAGACGAACGTGGCCGGGCTGCCCTGCACCGACTAGGGCGGGACTGGCGGCCAGTTGCGAGTTGCGGCATAGGTGCCCTCTCCAGATGCGGACAATATGGCGGTGTCATCGGTACCGCGCCATGCGTCATGGGCACCAGGGCTCAACAACTGTCATCCGGCTGCTGCCTCGCTCACGCAGAGCAGCGGCGACCACCAGCGCAGGTCGCTCCTTGGCGGGTCACCCATCGAGTGCATGCGAGGCTTACACCTGAGCGGCGCCATTGCGGTCATCATACCTGTCGGCTGGCTGCTCAAGCCGCATGTCCTCCTGGCTGGAGCTGCTATCTCGCGCAATGGTGAGGTCATTCCGGCACTGGTGCCCACCATCTTCTCTCCTCGATTGACCACAACGGACGTTTCCCAGAAAAACTTTTGTGCGCCCAACCGCCGAACTTTGCACACGCACCGCGTAACTGAGCCTCCCGATTTTTGTAGAAATATTATTTTCGTAACTCAGCATAGTTTGTAGCATGCCTGGGTCTTCTCTTTTGCCCTAATTCTTTGTCGTCGTAGTGTGCGTTTCTTTTTTTTTGTAATCCTATGTTGCATCGTGTCGTCCGGCATGTATATATTATGACCATTATTGTTATTATTATAGTGTCGCATTCATTGTAATTGTATATTTCAATAGCTTCATTTTCTGCGTGCCCATGGAACCTATTACTATGTATTAAGTCTCTCAGTGTCGCGTGTAGTTTTACTGTGTGTATCATTCGTGCAGGAGGGGGATAGTGTTGGTAGTGTAGTTTGTAAATCCTTTGTATGGCGTGGGGACTGAGACTGCCCTGTGCATGCATACTTTTCTACTCTTCGGTGTCTTTTGCATGCCTGGCCGATGGCCGGTCAACTGTTCTCAGAACGGCGAGGGCATTTAAGGAGAGGGGAGTGTGGGGATCCTGACGCCCAAGCCATTGCGCGATCACTGGGTTTGTGGCGTTGCGCGGCGCTTTTCCCCTCTCTCCCCGAAATGCCGGCTCGTCTCGGCGCCACTGTGCACAGCCGAGCCGTCTTAAACACCTGCCTTAGGTGAAGGCTGCAGCGACGTTTCCGGCTATAAAACACTGTCACGCAGCGGGCGCCCCGCCCTGGTAGCAGAGCTAACCTCAACTCATTGGTACGTTTGAACGATGCCCGAACCCGACTCTCGCCGGGACGCGGACGCCCGCCCTGCGCGGGGGTCCGTCCGGGGAGACGCTTCCAGGACGCCGAAGGCGTTGCCCGAAGGTATGTGACGCTTTCTTTACCAGCCGGCTGCAACTCTGTTGCGCCGGCGAAAACCCACTAGCCCTTACGGCTGCGGCCCGTGCCTAAGGCTGCTCCTGTTGCCCCTACTCTTGCATATAGTAAGGCCGTACCTACCACTCGACGAACACGCCGTGCGGTACGCGCCTGTGAGCGAATGGGCCCCGTCTCCCTCGCTGCTGCGAGCCGATCTGGCCAGCCCAGCGATGCGCGCGCGCACAACGTGCGCGCACCCCGGAATTTGCCCTGACCAAAGAGCCCACTGGCTTTGCGCCGACGACACGCACACTTGCGCGTGGCGCCCCATCGCCCCTTTCACCTAACGGGAAGTACGTACCTGTACTGTAAATTATGTAATTGGGACTGTAAAATATGTGACTAGAACGTTAATGTAAAATAAACGTCTTCCCTCCGTACCCTGGGCATATTCCTTTGTCGCCCCTTTCTCCACCTGCCCAACAGAGGCGGTGTTATGTTGGCGCGAAGGCGTTTCAGTACCGTGAGCGTGCTCAAATAGCTCGAACCCGCGGTGGTTCCTCGCAGTGTGCATGATTGCATGCCTTGTGCAATGCTAGGGTTATGCATATTGTGAGGTAGAGAGACCATAAGGTGACTGCGTATCATACACAAGCAGCAGGTTCACACTAGCTCTTTTTGGGTTGAATATTTGTCCAATGAAACCTTATCCCCAATGCATAAGTGGCGCGGGGGGGTTGAGGAAATTTAGGTTTTTCGAATATAAACAACCCCTTACTTTGGGCATCACAATCCTAGCAAAAAGGGTGGCTTAGAGTAGAGTAAATAAGACATAATGTTTGAGTTTTTCTCCCCATAGCATACACGTTGAAATGGCTAGGTTGTGCGGAAGAGGATGGATGTGTTCCCGAATGTAGAAGAGTTTAAAGCTTGTGTTTCATGTTCCCATCAAACATCTTCGGCCACGTAGATGTTTAGATAATTGTGTTGGTTTGTGATTTACAGAGTTTGCGGTTCGTCAGAATTGAAACCCCTCTTCGCACGGGAAAGGGGGTTTTACTAGTTTTGGAAGGTGTCTCGACGGCCTCCCCCGATTCTGGGCGTTCTGGCGAGATCGTTGAACCCGAAACCGACGCATGAACGCGATCAGCAGACCCGTACGGTTCTCTATCGGACGTCTCAGTAAGTGCGTTATCTCACTTAGGTACGCCTTTGCTGTCGGAGACGGCGGTACCGTTTCTATTAGCGTCGTTCACCAGGAGCACGCTTGATTTCTCTCTCGGCAGCGAGCACTTCGATCTTAAGCTCGTTTTCGCGCAACAGCTGATCGGAGACCGGGAAGAACGTAATTCGTGTCGCCCGGGTGCGTTTTATCACCGATGGATTTCCAGAACCCCGTTCTGCTGCTGGCAGTTCCACTATCGTACCGCTAGAGTTTTCGGTCGGCTCGTAGTTCCCGGTTGCGCTGTTCAGCTTCCTTTCGCGTCTCGCTCTCATGGGAAGAGTCATATGACTCTTCCCCAGCTCTCGCAGAAACATATGTTTCTGCGAGAGCTTCCCCACTTCAGAACTCGTAAGTGGCATGCCCAGGCCACTGCTCGGGGACTGTGCGCGCGTTTCGAAATGTTCATTTCGAAGCGGCACCTCTGGCTCTGCGCCCGTCTCGTTTCCCTGGCTCGCTTCTCTGTCCAAGAATACGCGTGCTGTCGCTTCGCGTTTGCCCTCGGACGCTCCGTCGTCTGGCTTTGACCTCTCAACCACGAACGCTGGCCCTTGGTCCCGAATTCTCGGACCGCACGCCTGAACCGTTGGAGAAGTCACGCGTGACGCCGGCGACCGCTCAAGAAGCTCTATCTTAAGCATCATCAAGTCAAGCTCCATTTCGGCAAGCTCTCTCTTTAATTGCCTTTCGGCTTCATCTCTCTTTTTCAGCCTTTCCGTCTCTTCGCGTTCACGGTGCTCTTTCTTTTCGGCTTCCTGGCGCTCGTGGCGCTCTGCTTTTCGGCTTCCTCGCGCTCACGGCGCTCTTTGATTTCAGCCCTGGCCTCATTGACTTCCTCAGCCGTTACGTTCTCCTTCCGCAAGGCCTCAAGAATCGCCTGCTTCTGTTTTGCACGGCCTAAGTCAAGGCCCAGCTCCTCCGAAATTTCGATAAGTTCCTTCGCTTCAGGGTCCTCCATCGTTTTCACTGGCCTCTTGCTGCGTGCCCACGTTAGAATTCCCTTGCTGTATCTATTCGCACTTTCCAGCAGTGGTGGCCCCGCCGCGCGCCTTTTTTTCGAAGCTGTTTGTAGATGATCGGCGTCTCGGGAGAAGGCAGCTGTAGCGTCGGAAATGTGGGGATTAAGAACGCAAAAACAAAAAGCAATCGAATGGGTGTTGTACCGCAGTATAGAAATCGCCCAGTGCATGCCGGGAAAAGCCAGTGTTCATACCTTTCCCAGGCTGTTTGTGCCCGAAAGGTTTTGATAACTGTGCTCCGCATTGAAACAGGTGTCAGCAACACAATGGGGTTTGCAGTAGTCACTTCACGAAAGCTGACTTCTTCTGGAGAAATATCAGTAAGTTTAGTTCGCTCAATCGTTATTGATGATGTGTTTTTCGTGAACGTGGAGTGTGTAGTTTAATAATAGATGGTCTACAGCCACAGAAACCGCGGTTGAAGAAAGGCGCCATGCCGCCACATAACATTTCTATGCGCGCGCACGAGAAGAATATGAATCCAAGAATCAACTGGAGAATGTTATTGTGCTTTTATTATGTCCTGGTTTCTTTTTTTGAATGCTGCATTCCAGTTGAATTTTGTGCTTTGTTTGGTTGTTTGTGCTTCGCTCTCTTTTTAGCAATACTGTTTTGATTACTGTTTTGAACTTGATGCTTTTTTTCTTTCTCATACCCCCCACAGGAATGGGCAATGTAGGAATTTGTAATAAATAAAACTTGTTCCTACGGCATCGCCGGTTACAACAATGCGCTGAAAGCACAACACAGCAGATGTAACAGGCCCTGCAGTAGAGGCGTCAGCGTTTGATATTTAGTTTCGGTATTTTTGTTATTACCTGTAACCTGCATAAACGCCGTTGGATCTTTCCTTGTAAAGCCAGCCCAGAAAATTACAATTTACTCGCATTATTCGCACTGAACCCGACACAGTTGCGCCAGTGGCAATAAAACGCTATGCTCGGTTGCGTTTACGGAGCTCTGCTTGGCGCCTAATAAATATTCGTAAAGTGTGCTTGAATAATTTTAGGAGCATGGATGGAAGTGTAACATCCTTTAAAGAACCTGCCGTTCCAACAAACCTTCACGCAGTGCGGTACGCTGGTGACGCCATTCGGTTCCAGGCACAATCCATCGATGCTCAGCATGTCATCGGTGGCCTCCCTGATGCGGCAAAACAATGTCTGACTGGCGCTATAAACTGCTTCGCCTTCGAAAAGCACCTTCGTGTCTCATCGGCAAGGGAAAAGATGGTCTCAAGAGACACTAATGGGCCCAGATCGGCTTTTTCCTCCAGACGCGCGGGCTTACGCGACATCCCGATCCTCGTCCCGTCCTCCATTTTGTATACCCCGTCGCGCCACCTATGTTCGCTGGAAAGTGCGAATACTATCGAGCTACTAGTAAGGCACGCGCAAGTAATTCCGTACACTCCTTTGTTTACACTCTTGGTGCTAGGTCTTGTTTCAACACACTTTCTCTAGGCTTGAAACAAAGCTGCACAGTTCTTCACACAGCCCTTCTCTAAACTACCATAACATGTTCTAGAGGAGTCTGGTGAACAGCGAGAAAGCGTTGAGCGCTTACTACACTAGGTAGTAGCCATTGCCGGTCGATGCCACAGATGCCATCAACGGTTGCGACTGGCCATCCGAGCGCAGTCACAGGTGTAGCGACTTTGCCTTGCTCCGTCCGCTATTGACGCGGCGCAGAGCACAGTGAAGAAGTTATCGAGCCGACGAAAAGTTGAAGCAGCATTTATATACAGAATTTACAAGGGTAACAACAGCATTACATGGATCGCACAAACGCGTCAGCACCTCTCCACTCGGTGCCGCCGAAGCATGCCGCCGGAGAGAAACCTCCGGGCTTGTTTTATGCCTCCGGGGGAAGTTCGTTGTGGCCCCGAATTCTTGCTCCGTGCCCCGAACCGTTCGAATCACCCCAATCAGGACCCTCGCTGGCCGAAGTTAGAAATTCCGCGAATGGAGGCGAAGGGGTTGCGTCACCTGATGGGGAAAGGGAGGGCGACGCCCACGCCGTCTCCGCCACGCCGCTTCCAGTCAGGTGTGGCCTCATGGTTTACGAATGTTCACCCGGTGCAGGATTCGGCCGCACCTATTGAATACATATTGGTCCAGTAATTACGAAAATCGAACCGAAAGCCGTCAGCCGCCAACACAGAAATAAGTATAGCGCGTTTATTGCAACCAATTTCAAATTTGGTCGCCGCGCGGGAAAATGGCCGTTCGAAAGTCAGCGTGCAAGCGGGCCAGCCTTACGTCACGGTCTCACCCGTGACGTCAGGGACGTTTTTCTTTCCTCCATGCGTTCGCCGCATCGTCTGCTACGATTGCACATGGCCCGCACTCGCCCGCACAGTCGACATGTCGTCTGAATCGTCAGACTCGGATGAGTCGCTGCCACCCGACAGACAGAACAACTTTATTTGGCCAGGCGATTAGGTCGGCGATGTATTCGCCGTCGTCCGTTTTTTTAATATCACTGCGGGTTCGAACCAGCGCAGACCGTGATAGCAACAGCTTGTCGCCACTCTTCTAATCAATCTGATCGCGAAAAAGAAGTTCCACATGCGAGAAAGTAGATGTTAGTGTGTTGAAAAATGGTGCTAAGGGTTGTTATCAGCGCTGAATTTTAAAGTGGCGTTCAGCTATTTGCCGCAATGGTAAGCCTACGCTGACCGGAAGCGGAGGTTCGGCGCTCCGACCCAGCACTGCCGGCGTGGCCTCCGCGGTTTGCTGCCGGCGGCGCCCCGTTGCAACGGTGCGTCGCCGGTAGACGATCGCGGAGGCCACGCTGCCGGCACCGCGGTGCGGCGAGCGGGCGAAAGATGGCGCCACCTGCGCGCTAAAATCAAAACAGGCCGCGGCAGATTTCTTGGTCACCGATCGCTGAAACGAAAATTATTGCCAAAATAAAGCTCCATATGCGAAAAAGGGGATGATAGTGTGGTGAGAAGTTGTGTAAGGGATGGTCATTCGCAGTTGTACAGATACCAGCGATCAAATAGTCGCCACGATACTAAGCCTAAAGTTCCCAACACCCAAGGTGACCCGTGAAACCCCGAGCCCGCTGGCTTGGGCGACAGTTCTTGTGGCCGCCGTCGCGCACGAACTCAGTCCACGTTTAGCGCTGAATGTCGTCGCGTGGAAAATAATGCATCTTGGCGTCGTCGTCGATTTGCTCGAACAGGCTTCCACGAGCAGTGCTTCGGATACCGCGAGCTTGCCATAGCACAACTTGGGCGAGCTCGGCGACGCGCGCCGCCGCGTTGCCGCGGTGGCCGTCGACATCGCGCACCGCGCGGTGCCGGCACCACGCAGTTTTCGGCACCAGTGCAAGGGAACACCATGCGCCGGCCACGAACTGAAGAGCAAAGACATCGAACACGCAACGTTTACTAGCAAGCATTGCTCACACAGCTACGCCCACGTCTCCTGCCCAAACGAATACCACCGACAACAGCAGCGCAGGATATCGTTTCCGGTTCAGAAAACGACTAAATGACGTCACCCTGAATCGGCCAGACACGCAGGCCGATGTTTCGTCACGCCGAAAGCGATTTCGCCAGTGCTGCCGATTTGTGGAAGCTCGCGGCCTGGACAATAAAAATCGATTTTTGATATGATTCCGGCCTCGGATCGCTGCAACATTTTCTGTGAGGCATCTGTACAAACTACTGAAGCCAATTATACCATTTTTAGGCGTCACAATTTGGTGTCATTACTCCTTTAGGACAGAGTCAATCGGCCCAGCGTTTCGTCCGCCGGCCGCCGACGGGTCGTCGCAGTTCATTCGCTCAGTTGAAACGAAGCCAGGACACGTTTGTAAATGGAAGAATGTGCCTTTCTTTTTGTTACTTTGTACACTGTATCTAGTCAAGGTCGCTTCACACAAGCGCTGCTCAAGGCCACATGCGACGCTTCGCTGACTGGTACGCCAGTAGGAAAATATACGGCCTCTTGAAGGCGGGGGAAGAGTCAGCAAAGTCAATATAGGTACTAAGGAAATAAAATCAACTGATATTTTTACCGTACAGCGTAAAACCACAGTGCGGGAGCACTTTTTTGCGCTGGGCGAACACGCGCAGTGGCCAGCAGCACGACCACGCATCTGCGAATGCTTTTCCGTCTAATAAATGCCATTGCTAGACGTGAGATATTGTGGAAACTTGGGGGATGCTTACTGCACGAGCGCAAAACACCAAATAGTCACCGAAGCTGCTTGGAATGCTAAAACTAATGAAAAGTGTAAACTGGTTATACATTCTATACCTTATATTTCCAAGGTCGGCAGCGCTCGCCTGTTGCCGAGTGGTTTGGAGCGCTAGGTACGTCATCGCAAGTGTTTTGCAAGTCACAAGTTCGAATCCCCGCGGGTACGTGCTTTTTTTTTATCAGTTAACTTTTTCGTTTTCCGCCGATGTTTTCTATACTGAGTTCACCTTTTTTTGGGCCGCAACGTTCATTGCTCGACGACATAGTTCACAGAACGCGCGCAGGCTGGCACTGGCGCGCTAGCGAGTTCTCGTTGGCGTGCTGTTGCCATAAGCCCCGACTGCTTGCGGGCAGTGGGCACAGGCCAGAATCAACAGACCTTGGCCTGGTGCGAACACGCTTTTTTTACGATACAGGCATGAGTAAGGCAAGCTCCAAAAATGGGGAAACACGCATGGCATTTGAGCGTCTGCGGGGACGCGGAGGGCGTTCATGTACTGCGTAGGCCTTGGCTAGTGAATGCTACGATTGCAAGCCGTCCTGGGAAGCTTATTTAATGCATTTTACAGCCGACAACATGGCAGAAGCGCGGTACGATGATTACTGAGATATTGAGAATACCCATCCAACAACGCCATCGGTTGTGTTTTACAGAACCGATACCGAATCCGAAACTTGTTTGATTGCTAACCTTGGGTATCGTCCAAACACGGTGGCCCCTCCTCCCAACATCGCAGCCTTAGTTTTTGCATCCGCCGCAAACCGCGCATGGTAGTTTTTGTTCTTTCGTGCTTTGTAAAATAATTATGTCAACGGGATAAACAATGAAAAGTGTGCTAATTTGAGCCATTCTGCGCAGTGCAAGCAAAAACGGCGCTTGACAAATTCACTTCAGTGTCCCTTTAATGGATTTAGTAATACGTAACAATGCACCGGGAGAATATTTTGTTGTGATTATTCTGAACTATTTTGCTTTTGTCGTCATCTTTATCTAGTGACGAAAAGAGCCTTCCAATATGGCGCCTATTTAGATTATTGCATCTGCGAAATGGCACCGTGCGTATTGTTCAGCATACCGCCGTCGGCGGAGCCGTTCCAAGATGGCCGCAAATGTCCAGGATGGCTTCCGCTCTCCGGTAGGTCAAAGAATAGGCCCAAAGTCGTCCCAAAAGTATGAGAACAGGATTTTACTAAACTCATTCCGGTATGTGCAAAAGTAGGAAGAAGCAATTTTCGTAGTGAACTATAGGGGCATTTTTTACTGCTAGACTCTCCTACATGCTGGAACGAAGAAGCGGACGTGTTGGCAATCATCTCCGTATTCCGACTTGCTCAACTACCGAATACATGCATGAACATCCTTACAGACTCTCAAATAGCATTTGACTATTGGCTGCAGCCAGAATACCTAAACGCTTTGCTAAGATACTCTCATCCACAATAAAGAAAGTTAACGTTATCTGGACAACTGGGCAGAAGGGGCTGGAAGAGAACGAGGCTCCGACAAAGGGTACGTGAACTCAGAACCTTGCTCGTCGCGAGTACGATTTACCGCTATAATCGTATTCGCGAGGAGCTATCGATACTTAATCGAGGAGCCATTTCCCGCGAAATATTAAGAACGTGTCCTCATACTACTCTAGAAACACGATCCTTGAACGTGCCACAAGGGGTTTAAATTCTGACGAATCGCCAACTCTGTAGATGACAAACAACACAAATATCTACAGATCGCTGTTGGCGAAGATGTTTGATAGGAACATGAAACATAAGCATTAAACTCTTCTAAATTCGGGAACACATCCATCCTCTTCCGCGCAACCTAGCCATTTCCACTTGTATGCTATAGGGAGAACAACTCAAACATTATGTCGTATTTACTCGATGCAAAGACCGCCCTTTTTCCAGGTTTGCGATGCCCAAAGTGAGAGGGGTGTTTATATTCGAAAAACCTAAATTTCCCCACCGACCGCCCCGCGCCACTTATTTTCGCGGCCGTATCTCGACGAGACGGGCGGAAGGAATAAGGTTTCATTGGACAAATATTCAACCCAAAAATAGCTAGTGTGAACCCACGGTTTTCTTATGATATGCGGTCACCTTCAATACCATTTGAGGAAGTTGTGCCATTTGGGCCGTGTTATGACCAGGCTGCGTACCCGGCGCACCCAAGCATGGACCCGGTGCAACCAACGAAACATATTTTACTGGCTGTCCGTGAAACGGGTTGGAAGCAGTGGCCATTGCCAAAAGTTTACCCAGACATCAGCGATAAAGGTACTCTGGTCTATGGCCATCTACAATAAAAAAAGTCGTATGTTAGGGACCAGGCACAGAATAAGCGAGTGGTAATAAAACAATCCCTCGAGTATTTGCCTGCAGGTGCCAGGCATTCCGATGCGTGATGCATCAGGAATGCTACACCACTTTCATTGCTGTGTTTCAATGCGAAAAGTATTGTCAACAGATAAATTAGAAGAGTTGTTGTTGCTGTACTCACCTGATGTAGTAGTTATAAGAGAAAATTGGCTAAATAGTGGCATTCATAATTTCGAAGTAATTCATTTGTCCTATACCCTTCGACGTACGTAAAGGGACAGTCGAGGAGGGGGCCTAGCCATTGCCATAATAATAGTTTCATTTTTCGCCCATCAAGGAATCCCTAAGCGCAAAAGTACTTGGTGCACTATTAAGGTTTATAATGATTACATTCTCATAGTCGAGATCTATAGAAAACCAAACTACGATTGCAGATCACCTCAATCGAGTGCACGATTTTCTTTACCAGAATGTACCTAAGTGCACTAGACTCTTCATAACAGGTGCTTTCAACCTCGGTGACATTGACTGGGATCAGCTTACAACTGGTAGTCACAAAGTGTAAAGCTGTGAGCTGCTTTTAAATATAATGTATAGATTCTTGACATCTCGGCTGGTAAAAGAATCCACGTGCATAAAAGTTAGCGCTCATTCATTACTTATCTGGCGTATGTATCCCGACATGTAACCCCCTAAAGTAAGTATAGAAGTCATTTCCTAACGCCTAACGCTTTTAGTTACATTTGGGAACCAAAATCAGAATTCCAGCCGCAACAATATACTCTTAAGGGTTACAATAAAGGACTTTTTCAGGGCAAACGACGAAAGCACCTTCGATCATCCAGATATAGTGTCTGAGGAATTTTCATGTGATTCTGACACGAGCAAGCACTTATGTTTGAAGTTTAAACAAGCAATGGAGTTTTGCAAAGCCAACTTCACTCCTACAAATCGAATCATACACAGCGAAAAACGCCTTGGATTACATGTTCTATCATGTATATTAAAAAACTTAGAAAGAATACCCGAAATTAGAAATTATTCAGCAGACAAAAGTCAGCACGCATGGACATTGAAGTCCGAAATAAAAAGGCCAGAGATAATTTCTTTTCAACAAAGCTTGCAAGTTTTATAATAAATCAGCGTCAGACGTTTTGGCGGTATTGGTCTAAGCCAGTTGACCGCATCATCACACATTGGAAGTAGCGACGGAGAATCAACATCAAACTTTTCCAACAAGTATTGCCAATTCCTTGTACACATATTACTGTCGTAGTAGCACCGCCTACAACATCTCTCTGAGCAATGTCGGGCATCGACATAAAAGAGTGGGGCATTTGAAACTTGAATTTGAAAATTGATGTCAAAAACCTGCCGGTCCTGATGATGCACCAAGTTTTTTCCTTTGGACAATACTCTTAACAGTTGGTTCCATTCTTGTATGCGATCTTTACAACGTCCCTCTTGACAGCTACCCCACCCCGCCCAAATAGTGGCTTTGTGCAAACATCACTCCCATCTATAAAGGCGCACCAAGCTGCACGCAAGCCAATCTGACTAAAACGTTGTTGCTTCACATTGCTGGAACACATTCCTAACAAAGCAGTGATATATTACTTAGAAGAAAACAATCTGCTATACCCAAAACAACGCTGCTGTCCCAAGGGTTTCGCCGCGGTGACTGAGCCTATTGAACTAAATCATGATGTTGCATTACCAATAAATTCCAATCTCGAAATTGATACAGTATTTATTGACTTCACTAAAGCCTTTAAACGTGTACGATATAGCAAAGTTTGAAAAATTGAAGTCAATTAAAAATAATTATAAAATAATACCATAGGAAACAGCTTATTTATCCAACCGCAGTCACTACGCAGCCATCCACAAATCGGGATCTTACCGTCTTGAAGTTTTTTCAGGGGTACAACAGGTTTCCGTATGGGGCCCCTTGCGTTTTCTTGTATGTTTAATGGCGTTGCTTACTACTTTGGAGATAGAGTTACGTTGTGTCGCTCTATAAAATACAGAGTACCGTCACTGAGGCACGCAAATGAGCAACGGCAGCTCATTTTGGTGTCCATCAGTGTTGCCAAAGTGCCGCTTCGACGGCCTCACTGCTAACCTTGACGAGGTCATTTGAAAAGAACACTGCCAAAGACGGAGCAATGCTGCATCCTCGGACTTCGGACACACTTCTGCAGCTGAAATGCTGATAAGTGCGTTATCATTGATTCGCGTTCAGAAGGAGGCCAGCCGCGCGCAGCTGCCGAGCAGGTGGGGAAGCTGAGACCCCCACAGTTGACTGACAGAAAACGCATAAGCAACAAAATGACTGTGCCCATAAACCGTCGCAGTGTAAAAAGATATATGGGATGTGAACGGAACAATAATAATTTCGGGGGCACCGAAGAATAGGGGAAGAGAGTGCCGACGCCATTTGACCCTATGCAGTTTCGCTAGGGTTACAGTTCGAGTGGTTGCTGTCGACGGCTTTGTTTATTTTATCGTGAGTGATACCTCGGCATAATTAACAATAAATTCTTTGCTCTGTAGTACATTTCGTCGGTGTGACACCTGTAACTTTAAAATTAACATTCATAAAAGAAACTGTATGAACATAACTCAGAGAACTCACCCCTAGATGTTACTTACACATTGAATAACTCCGAAGTGTGGCGAACACATTCTATTAAATATTAGGCCAACTTTCACGTATATGTTGAAACAGGATGCTCCAATTGAAAACACGTGCACCAAAGCATTCAGGCAGTATTGCTTCCTGCGTTGAAAATTTTCGGCAGCACAGCCTCACGCCAAATTACCAGCATATAAAACACTTCTAAAACCACTCCTCGAGTATTGCAGTTTAAGTTGGAGCCCACATCAACAATATGTTGTACGCAAAATTATTAAAATGAGTTGAAGGCACGCGTTTTTATTTACTCTGGTTTATTGATTGCAGGGTTTAAAGCGCCGAAGCCACGCAGGTGATGAGGCACGACGTATGCTAGGGTTAATCTTGACCACATGGGGATCTTTAACGTGCGCCTAAATCCCGTACATACGGGTATTTGTTTGTCTCAATCAGAAAAGCGGCCGCCATGGCCGGGAATCGAACCGGGTCCTCGTGCTCCGCAGCGTTTTTATTTACACTAAATATTCTAGACGCGGCATTAACTTCAGTGCAACTTCACTGCACATTCGAGCACGAATTCTAACCTTCTCGTCACGTCGTTACGTTTGCATCCAGCCTCCAAATCGGCACTCTACAAGGACCAACCATGGAAAAACAAATACGGCCATTAACCACAGCAAAAATATATTCAAGAAATTTTTTTGTCATACATTGAAACGTGGAACGCATTACCACCCGACGTCATCGATCCCATAATGGTTTACCGCTTTGTTAAGAAGGCAGAATTGTCATTCACTTCAACCCTGCAACAGTAAAGGCGATTTAAAAGTGTGTACAGGTGCCGTCTGCCTGCCTGCCTGCGTTGGTGCGCGCTTAAACGAGTCCTCCCAAATAGTAAAAACAAGACACCTGGTTTGTGATATTTAGAAATCCTTGTTCCTATTACTTATGACGGCGCCAATACATCCTTTAATCCTGGTTTTGTGCGTAATACAGCCGAAATTATAAGGCAAGCACGTCGCCACCTGTTCGTGCGTGCATGCTTTTTATTTCACACTTTATTGCCTTGTTTTAGCAGATGAAGTGTAGCGTTATGTGATGTCTTATGCGTGTTACAATAGTCTGTACAATGTTATTATAAGTTTTTTTTCCCCACAACTGCGTGGCAACTAGACCGCACAGCTTAGAAAGCACACACACACACACACACACACACACATACACACACACACAGACACCACACACACATATATATATATATATATATATATATTATATATATATTATATATATATTCATATATATATATATATATATATTATATATATATATATATAGATATATATATATATATATATATAAGAGAAGAAAAACTTCGAACAAGGTAAAAGCACGATTGTGGCCTACGTTTCAGCAAAGAGAACTTGCTTTCCTCAGGGCAATCTCTCGCCTGGCAGACAGGGTTTAGATAGGGGTAGGACCCCAGGTGAAAGGAGAGGGAGAGATGGAAGGGAAATTGAGCAAGCTGATTGGTTTCGGAGTGTGTCGGGGGAGAGATTGAGGGGCCAAGAAGGTTGTCTAGTTTAAGCCGCGAAGTAGGTCACACGGAAGTCAGCTGGTGGTTGATATTCGTGGAATTTTTGGACAGACAGGATGAGAGGGTGCTTATTGACCCGCCGCGGGGGTATAGGGAAAGGATCTCAGAACCGCCGGAAGCTGACCAGGCGGTGAGGGTGGGGTCCTTATCAGAAACTATCTGCAAGCCTCAGGTCAAAAGAAAAGATAGAGACGGGGGAAAACTAAGTAAGTCAAGAAAAAAAGAAAAAAAAGGAGAAAAAAACAGGGAGGGAAACCACATAAACCCACACACAAAAGAAAAAGCAATGACCCGGCAACTGAAATGGCACGTGTCACCCACGGCAACATTCCTGGAACAGGCCTGTCCTGAAACTCAAAACGAAAAGATAAAGTTAGAGTGACGTACGGGGCACAAGACCACGTGGAGTAAAAAAAAAGGAGAAATTACATAAATAAAATTGAATTCCACAAGCAAAGGTTGGAGGGATGAGGGCGAGTATTAAGCTAGACGCTAAGGAATAAAAAAAAAGAAAAAAAAGGGGGAAAAGAAATTAGGTGACCAGGTACGGAGCAGAGGGAACGGTCATAGTCTTTGGATGAGGTATATGCACGAAAATGCCTAATGCTGTATTCCCGGTGAATATCGCAAGGATTCCAAGTTGCCCTTAGACGCATTAATTCCAGCAGGTTCCATGGAGTTGAATTTGTGAATTAAATAGGATTCTCGGTATTTCCTGTCCCTAGGAGACTTAAAATTTGTCTTAAGTATATATAACTTAAGGTCATCAAAATTGTGGCCTGGTTGGTTGAAATGCTGCGCTACAGCTATGGAGGATTTGCTAAGAGTATCTGCCCGGTGACCATTAAGCCGTAGGCTCATAGGTTGGCTCGTTTCGCCTATATACTGTTTGTGGCACATTGAGCATTCCAACATATACACAATGTTGGATGAAGTTGCACGTAAAACTTGAATTAATCTTGTGGACATAATTACTGGCTGTGCTTTTTTACAAACGCAGTCTGTTTGCAGGTGTCCTACAAGTCTTGCATCTGGGGCGGGAGGCAGCTGGCTATGACTCGGTTGCTTTGAAGGCCCTGTTTTAGCATGCACTAACATATCTTTTAGATTCCTGTTTCTCCGGTAGGTAACCCTTGGTGCTTCCGGGAAAGTCTTTTTAGTACGGTCGTTACTGGCTAAAATGGGGTAGTACTTCCGCAGTATATTGTTTACAGTTTGGGAGGGGGCGTTTGAAAATTTAGTTATTAGGGCAGGTGGCCTGGCGCTTTCGTTTTGCCGCGTTTGTTGAGAACGTCATCCCTTTTGAGATTAGACACACGTTGGTAACGCCTGATCGAGCGAAGCTTTGGGGTGGTTCCTGTTCATAAGGGTGGCCTTGAGTTCGTCTAGGTGCTCTACGTAGTCACTGTCATCACTGCATACTCTTCTAAGCCTGGTGGCTTGTCCTACAAAGATCCCTTGTTTGCAGTGTCTGGGGGTGATGGCTTTTATAATCTAGGTACTTCTGCCTGTCTGTTGGCTTTCTAAAAAGCGTGGTTTTAAGTTTACCGTTGTCTAGAATGACGGTAGTATCTAGGAAGTTCACTTCTTTTTCAGAATATTGGCAGGAGAATTTAATAGTCGGATGCGAAGAATTGAGATGGGATATAAACGTTTCTAGAGTCGCGCGACCGTGTTTCCCAAATCATAAAGATGTCGTCTATGTAGCGGAGGTAAACCTGAGGTTTATGCGGAAAAGAGCTTAATAGGGTAGCTTCAAGTTGCCCCATGAAAATGTTGGCATAGGTCGGTGCGAATGGAGTACCCATGCTAGTTCAAAAACTTGCAAAAAGTAAGAAGAGTCAAATTCAAAATAATTGAGAGTTAGAACTAGTTTTAAACAAAGTTATGTACACTTCTGGTGCATGTTGGTGCGGGTTCACTGATAGAGATTTTGAAAATCGCTTCAATTCCTTCGGCGAACGGAATGTTTGTATACAATAATGCAGCAACGTCAAGAGTAACAAGGAGGTTCCACTGGGTAGAGGCGCCCGCCCATATTTAGTCTCTTCTATTATGCGGAGGAAGTGGGGGGTGTCCTGAACGAATGAAGGAAGAAGAGCCGGAATGTCGGATAGGTGATGATTCAGAAACAGAGATAGTGCTTCGTTGGGGGTATTGTTATTCGAAACTATGGGTCTGCCAGGATGTCGGCAGTGAACAATAATTCTACGGGGGACTTTATGGACTTTTGGGAGGAGGTAAAAACGTCCTGCATGCTTATTATTCGGTTTCATGAAATTTAAGTCAGTAGTCGTTATTAATTCTCTAGATCGTAGATCTGTGAGGGTCTGAAGGATTTTTAAGGCTGTATTCCTGGCTCGGATCGTTATCCTAAGGGCTTGTAGTGGCAAGGGTTTATTGAGCTGCCTATAAGCTTCATCTTTGTATTTTTCCCATAGGTAAAACAACTACACTGCCACCTTTGTCGGCTGGCTTTATGACTATGTCGGTTCTGGCTGATAAGCAATTCAGGGTAACTTCTTCCGACGGAGTTAGGTTCTTGCGCTTGTTTGATCGCTTGGTTGTTGCCAAAATTTCTCTTGATACTGATTTTAAGTACAGATCCAATTCTGGAGATTGATCTACATCTGGAGTCCAAGTGCTAGGAGGGTGGAGGGTGCGTTCGTTAATGTCAGGTTGGTCCTGCTTCTCCGAAAAAAACTCGCTTAGTCTCATTCTCCGAGAAAATTCAGTGAGATCTTTGTGTAACTCGTATTCATTCACACTGTTATTTGTGGGACAGAAGGTTAGACCTCGTTCTAGGATACCTTTTTCGTCGGCCGTTAGTGTTTTGGAAATGTCAATACGTTGCTGGGGCAGGTAGCGAGAGAGCTCGTTTTTTCGATAGGATTATTGGCTGGGGGAGGAGGTTCTATTAAAGCGATCTGTGTATCGAGGGGGAACATTACATGACCTAGTACTTCATAGAAGAATGTGCCAATATTCTACTTCCTAGATACTCCGTCATTCTAGAACAACGGTAAACTTAAAACCACGCTTTTAGAAAGCCAACAGACAGGCAGCAGTACCTAGATTATAAAAGCCATCACCCCATACACTGCAAACAAGGGATCTTTGTAGGACAAGCCACCAGGCTTAGAAAGAGTATGCAGTGATGACAGTGACTACGTAGCACCTAGACGAACTCAAGGCCACCCTTATGAACAGGAACCCCCCAAAAGCTCGCTCGATCAGGGCGTACCAACGTGTGTCCTAATCTCAAAAGGGATGACGTTCTCACAAACAGCGGCAAAACGAAAGCGCCAGGGCCACCCTGCCCTAATAACTAAATTTTCAAACGCCCTCCCAAACGTAAACAATATACTGCGGAAGTACTACCCATTTTAGCCAGTAACGACCGACTTAAAAAGACTTTCCCGGAAGCACCAAGGGTTACCTACCGGAGAAACAGGAATCTAAAATATATTTTAGTGCATGCTAAAACATGGCCTTCAAAGCAACCGGTCATAGCAAGGTGCTCCCGCCCCAGATGCAAGACTTGTAGACACCTGCAAACAGACTGCGTTGTAAAAAGCACAGCCAGTAATTATGTCCACAAGATTAATTCAAGTTTTACGTGCACTTCATCCAACATTGTGTATATGTTGGAATGCTCAATGTGCCACAAACAGTATATAGGCGAAACGAGCCAACCTATGAGCCTACGGCTTAATGGTCACCGGGCAGATACTCTTAGCAAATCCTCCGTAGCTGTAGCGCAGCATTTCAACCAACCAGGCCACAATTTTGATGACCTTAAGTTATATATACTTCAGACAAATTTTAAGTCTCCTAGGGACAGGAAATACCGAGAATCCTACTTAATTCACAAATTCAACTCCATGGAACCTGCTGGAATTAATGCGTCTAAGGGCAACTTGGAATCCTTGCGATATTCACCGGGAATGCAGCATTAGGCATTTTCGTGCATATACCTCATCCAAAGACTATGACCGTTCCCTCTGCTCCGTACCTGGTCACCTAATTTCTTTTCCCCTTTTCTTTCTTTTTTTTCATTCCTTAGCGTCTAGCTAAATACTCGCCCTCATCCCTCCAACCTTTGCTTTAGGAATTCAATTTTATTTATTTAATTTCTCCTTTTTTTTTTACTCCGCGTGGTCTTGTGCCCCGTACGTCACTCTAACTTTATCTTTTCGTTTTTGAGTTTCAGGACAGGCCTGTTCCAGGAATGTTGCCGTGGGTGACACGTGCCATTTCAGTTGCCGGGTCATTGCTTTTTCTTTTGTGTGTGGGTTTATGTGGTTTCCCTCCCTGTTTTTTTTCTCCTTTTTTTTCTTTTTTTCTTGACCTACTTAGTTTTCCCCCGTCTCTATCTTTTCTTTTGACCTGAGGCGTGCAGATAGTTTCTGATAAGGACCCCACCCTCACCGCCTGGTCAGCTTCCGGCGGTTCTGAGATCCTTTCCCTATACCCCGCGGCGGGTCAATAAGCACCCTCTCATCCTTTCTGTCCAAAAATTCCACGAATATCAACCACCAGCTGACTTCCGTGTGACCTACTTCGCGGCTTAAACTAGACAACCTTCTAGGCCCCTCAATCTCTCCCCCGACACACTCCGAAACCAATCAGCTTGCTCAATTTCCCTTCCATCTTTCCCTCTCCTTTCACCTGGGGTCCTACCCCTATATAAACCCTGCCTGCCAGGCGAGAGATTGCCCTGAGGAAAGCAAGTTCTCTTTGCTGAAACGTAGGCCACAATCGTGCTTTTACCTTGTTCGAAGTTTTTTTCTCTTGTGTTCCCTACCATCTTCAAAGTTCTACTACTCCCTATATATATATATATATATATAGATATATATATATATATATATATATATATTATATTATATATATATAATTAATATATATATATATATATATATATATTGTTTGCTTTGGCAGTGGCGTGGTCGATTTGGGATGCTTTTTTATTTTACCGTTGATTAAGTAGCGACTCGCATTTCACCGGTTGTATTATTCATGCGCAGTGTATTGATTTTTATATTAACGCATATAGCGCGCTGCGAGCGCCCGTTTCCTGTAAGAGTCTGACAAGGCTTGGAGTATTCATAAATAAATAAGTACGCTCCATAAAGCAGTGCGGGGCGAGGAGGGGACGACATCAGCTGCGTCCTGCACGTGTGTCGGGAAGCGGGGCTGATAGCAGAGGAAGTCCGCAATTGAAATTTGCGCAACTAAAGTGTGTCCATCTGGGAGAGTGCCTTTTTTAAAAGAGGAGCTGCCGGGCTCCGGTGTTCCAGAGCCCTACATGGGTTCCGGCGTCCTAAAAACCCCGACAAATAAAAAATACTCAACGTACTTGAGCCCGTGCTTCGTGGCGACCACCCGACCAAACAACATATTTCAAACACTCGTGAGCGCGCGCCTTGCGGTGACCGCTAGCGTTGCCCGCGCACGTTTATCAAGCCAAGCATTTGACAAGATTGGTAAAAAACTTCAGCGTTCACCGTAATTTTGGCAAAACTTCCAAAAAAACTGAAGGAAGCTAACACTTATAGCAACACGAACGGAGGAAAGGTCGTTGCGGCAGCGAAGAAGAAGCAAATCCGTTAAAATGGTGGACTTCAACCGTCCTGATGGTCCTGAAGGTTGCGCACAGCTGCGCGACCTTCAAATCTTACGCGTTAGTGTGTCCTTCATTTTTTTTTAGATGCGGAGCGTCTTAAGCTCGGGGGTATGTCAAGCGGCGTCGGAGGTGGTCCGCCGTCCGCACAGCACCTGCGCATGCGCCACCGTCGTCATCTTCCCATAGGGGAACCGCTGAAGACGAAGGAGGAGAAGAAGACAGTCGTTTGCTCGGCAGTATGTCCCGCGGCCTCGCTGGTGGTCCGGCGTCCGCACACCACCTGGCCATGCGCCACCGTCATCTTCTTCTCATAGGGGAACCTCTGAAGACGAAGAAGGAGAAGACAAAGCTGCGAAGAGGAGGGCGTGTACGTTGCTGTCGCCCCGTCCGCAGCGCTTCTGATGATGATTTTGGCAGGATGCCCCTAGGGATTGGTCTAGAAATTGGCAGCATGCATCGCTTGACTCCGGTTGTGTTTGTGCTTGACTCCGTGATTCTTCAGATGAAGTAAGATGGAAGCAACAGCCCCGTCAGTGAGTGTGCTGACGCAATTAAGTGAGAGCATCAGCGCAAACACTAACACACCTTTAGATACCACTTCAATCTCGTCTCACTCGCGTATATACGCATGCAGTGAGGAAAATTACTCCCATCTCCCCGAAGGGAACCATGAGTAGGATATATGAGCATTACGGGGTTCACTACATTTCAACCAAATTTGGCTAACCAACATCACGGAAACGCAAACGGAACCCCTCGACCCTCCGCATCCTACTCATGGTTCCCTCCGGGGAGATGGGTGTAATTTTTTGTGCTTGATTTCGTTGCTCCGCGACATCGTAAACAAAGCCCTGACTGGAAAGTACCAGAAAGAATAGGGTACAGTCAAATCATGTCAACAAGAACCAAGTCAACCCTTGCGGCCCTCAGCGGAAGCCTAGTCAACATGCTTCGCAATATTGCCCGGAACATCCGCTTTTGAGTTGACGTATTAACCGATAGCAATAAATAGATTCGTTAATTTTGCGCTCAACTTGTTTACTGCGTCATCTGTACCATTATTTCTTAATTTATCTGTGTCAGATAATAAAAACTTGAATCCAATAATCATTTCAATATAAACAATAATTTGTGACGGTATATTCAGCCTAACTTCCTACGTCAAAAGCTATGCACACTCGCCTATACCTTTTTATAAAGGCCCTGGCAGGCGCAAAAAAACGTTTCAACTACCATAAACAAGTTCTTAATGAGAGTTTTCTGTGTGCTGACAATTCCCGAAAGACAAGTATTACTCGTGCGAAATGTCCTATGAGGAGCTTATGTTCCCTACCAGCTTACCCACGACGAGTTCGCCTAGGACGAGTGGCCTTGTGACGAGTGGGACAAGACCCATATTCATGGTATATCCGGCATCGTGTATACGTAATAGTAACTTTCAGAAATTCTCCTACTCTGGGAAGGATCGCCATGTCTCGTGTCGCCAAGAGGGACGTCACAAACTGTGATGTCCACAATATGTACACTTTATGTACAGGAATATATACAGCATATATACAAGACAACTGAGGTGGGCTTTAGAAAGTGCTTGCCGTGGTCTAACCGGCGCCCCGGGGACTGTGGGGCGAATAGCAAGTTGGACAGTAAAAAAAGTGCCGTGAACTCCCTGCCGTGGCTATGACGCAACGTGGAGCGGCTATTACGCAACGTGGCGCGACTATGACGCAACACAATCCAACACAATCCACTTTAATCCAATCCAATCCAAATCCAAACCAATCAAATCCAAGCCAAGCCAATCCAAGCCAATCCAATCGACTCAAATCCAATGCCCCTCGCGAGAGAGTGTTATAGCGCCGAAATCGTGCCACCACACGAATGCGTGATGTTGACGTCACGATCACGCCACAGATGTTAGCGACCGGAGCGCGCGCGAACGACAAATTGGGCCCATGTCCCCGCGAGGGGGACTCGAGTAACTGCGTCGCATAGGGGGTGGGTGTATTGCCTTAACGTTTAGTGTTTGGGGAGTTGGTGGTAGTGAATGCGTTGTATCAGCAGCTTCTTGACGTAGTTTGAATGAGTCAGGAAAATTCCGTCAGTCTTGCGTGTTTCGCTTTGTTTACAAAGCAAGAAACGCAAATGCTTGCGGAGTTGTTAACTAACTAACTGACTGACTGACTGACTGACTGACTGACTGACTGACTGACTGACTGACTGCAACGGCTTACTTGCACGAATGCTTTGCTCTGTGGACAGCCAATGCACTCGCCATTTGTACAAGTGCGGCACGCACACACACAGCTGGCTGGCGCCGCATCTTTTCAAAGTGCTACGAGTTGTGCCGCGCCTCCGCCAGATGGCGCCACGGGTCCCGCGACCGTGAGAAGACGCAGGGAAACATCCCCCTCGCGAGGGGCACGATCAAGTGCAGAGCATTTGCGGGGGCGCGCGACGTTAAGTAGTTTGCGTTACGTTAATGTTGTTGCACTTGTGGCAACTGCTGACGAGAGAGCGCTCGTCAGGAGTAATTTGAATGAGTCAACGATATAAGCCGCGTTCGTAGCGTCCCATTCCGTGTCGGCTTTGTGGCGCAGTGGGTCGAGCACCATGTACATTACGTTCCGCCCGCAAGGCCGAGGAATCGAAACCGGGCGCCGGATAGTTTTTTTTTATATATAGTATGGACAACGACGGTGCGGACTACGGACGTCAACGCGGGTGACATCGTGAGTTACTGAAATGCTCTGCATTTAAAACCATCTTGTTCGCAAAGTGCCAAACGTCATGCTTAGCTCATCGATAGCGAGAGGGAACAGCCCAATTCAACTAGGCTCAACCTAGTATCAGGCAAGCTGGGGTCTTTTAAGGTTGGCCTGCATTTTCTATGCTAGGTTGGCGCTCGTGTGCCCTCTTGCTTTATCTCACAAAACAAAAACATGGAAAAATTTCGACCTCTAAAGCAACGGTCTTCGACCGACCAACAATTCATCTCTACCCACGCTTCGCCATTAACACGCCGCGTAACGTATACTATTTACCAGTGCTCCGCTGCACCTGCCTTATCATTCGCCATCGGCTGAGTGGAGCTCGACTATCGCGTTACCACGAAGAAGTGGGCTATTTTCTTTCTACACTTGTGCTTGATAAACAAAAGTTGACGCTGAAGCCGGGAATTTTAAAAACTTAACTCATTGCGGCCCGTGGTGGCCAAAGCCAGTGCTACTGGCCACGAGCTGGAAAGCTGGACATAGGTCCCAGGAAAAATGGCTCCAAGGCCAACTTAGGAAAAAATGGTCCCTAAGCCCAGGCATGAAAAAGTAGTCTTGTTCAAGTAAAGCCGGTTGATCGAAGCATTAACGTTTGTTTTACAAAAATTCAGTTTATATTCCTTTCATTGCCTTCCCACATTTATTTGATAATTAGCCGTAGTGCTAGTTTGATCGGCACATATTTTACCACTCATTACGTCTCAACCACTTGGGAGTAGTCTGTCTGTGATGACCGTAGAAAACCTTCTGGTTGCTACAGTGCTCACAAAAGACTTTTTGTATGAATACAAAAGTGCCAGGATGGACTACCAACTAACACACACTGGGCCGCTGATTGATCACATCAACCAAATATTTATACACCAACAGTCATTTGATCCACACTCTCACTCTCACTCAAACACCAAGGTATTCATCAATGGACGAGTGCCTCACTGATAAAAACCAACGGACTGATGGCAACTCTGAACGCTGGCCATCGAGCCTCGGACGACCTCTCTAAAATAGTCAGAAGACCCGAAACACAATGCGACGAAGGCGAGTTTGAAGAGACAAAAATAGAAAGGGAATACTCACTTCCTTAGATAATAAACTAGCTCGCGTCCTTTTTAGTCATTTTTCACGGTGGTTTGGCGGGCGAGCCGGGGGTGGGGATCGGAAGAACGATAGAGAGAAATGGACTGACAGCATACGCGTCTTGCAACGTTGGGTGAAGTTAAATCCAAGCGTTCTGTAACAATTAGTGTAAAGGATTAGTGTTGTGCACATCAATGCTAAAATAAAATAATGGATGAAGGGATTTAAAAACAACGCCAATTCTGAGTATTTACTATGAAAATCGGGTTTTATGCGCAGATGCTGTTCCTCGATTTAGGGTTTGTTTCCATGCAGTGCGGCCCAAACAAACTCACTAACATTGAAATCATATCATCTGACGAAAGTAAAGTATTAAGATCCAATATGTTGAAAAATGCCTAGGACATCCCATGCCTAGGAATGTCGGCACCGAGACGTCTTGCACTGAAATGTCCATAGAACGTAAAGTCCGTGAACCGAAACGTTCGTGCACCGAAATGTTCGCACCGAGCGCCCTGCACCAAAATGTCCTACACCGAAATTTTGTATCGCTTCTTGTTGATGACCTGATGGCAAAAAAGAGACTTGAAACTCAAAATCTCGCGTTACTTTTTATTATTTCGTTAATCTACTGCGGTTCATAAACCAATCAAATGATCAAAATTTTCTGGCAATTACTTTATTGATTGACTGATCAAACTTTATTATGCGAAAGAGTGAGCCCCCTCCGGGGGGGGGGGGGGGACCTGTCGACGGGAGAGGAGCCTCATTCCCAGGCCCCGTACCGGGCTAGCAACTCCCGCCCACGGGCCGCTAGTCTCGCGTGGACGTTTGCGGAGGGGCTGAGCCGAAGGATCTCCAATCGCTCATTAAGGGGAAGGGTATTTGGATTAAAATTTTTAATCGATGCTCAGCGTTATCGTCCACACATCCATCCATCTATACCCGCCGCGGTGGCTCAGTGGCTAAGGCGTTGCGCTGCTGAGCACGAGGTCGCGGGTTCGATTCCCGGCCGCGCGGCCGCTTTTCTGATGGAGGCGAAAAGCAAAAACGCCGTGTGTACGAGATTTCGGGCACGATAAAGATCCCCAGTGGTCAAATTAATCCGGAGCCCTCCACTACGGCGCGCCTCATCGCCTGCGTTGCGTCGGCGCGTTAAACCCCACAATCAATCAATCCATCCATCTATCCATCTCTGCATACATCGCCCACAAATCCACCCATCAAATCGCCCGTCCGTAAAATGTCTGCCTGTCTGTCGTGCGTGTGTCCGCCGTCTGTCCGTCCGCCGTGTCCGGTATGTCGTCAGTCAGTAGGTCCGTCTGTCTGTCCGTCTGTTGTCGTCCGTCCGCCCGAACGTCTCCATCCGTCTGTCTGTCTGTCGGTCCGTCCGTCCGTCCGTCTGGCCGTCTGTCTGTCTGTCTGTATGTCCGTCTGTCTGTCTGTCTGTCTGTCTGTCTCCTGTCTGTATGTCTGTCTGTCTGTCTGTCTGTCTGTCTGTCTGTCTAAACCCCATATAATTGTTACATTTCAGCCTCCAGAGGCGTTGATTTCTTGCCCCTTGTAGGAATGCTAAAGCATTCCATCTCTTCCTCATCCGTTTCGCCAAAACTCAAAGGGAAAAAAGCAACACTGCAAAAAGTCCAGATTTGATTAACTTGAAGGTAAACACGTCGACTAGACAATGGGACCATTTTTTCTTAGATTGTCACTGGGACCATTGTTTTGGGACCATTTTTTCCGTTTCCTAGGTGTCTGCATGTGTTACCTCCAACGTTTTTATTATTTATTTATTATTACTTTTAGCACTCCAACGTCATGACATATTCATCAACTATGGGAAGTAGCAAGCCCGGCATTACGCAGGCCTGAACGCCTCGCTCTCATAAAAAATGCTCTCTCTCTCTCCCTCTCTCTCTCTCCCTCCCTCCTCCTCCCTTTCTCGATCTCCTCGCTCTCTCTCTCTCCTCTCTCTCTCTCGCTCCTCGTCTCCATCTCTGTGTGTGTGTTTGTGGTGTGTGTGTGTGTGTGTGTGTGTGTCTGTCTGTCTGTCTGTCTGTCTGTCTGTCTGTCTGTCTGTCTGTCTGTCTGCCTGTCTGTCTGTCTGTCTGTTTTTTGTTTAAGCAAATACCCTGCCTTGTGTTTGCCATAAATGCAATTCCAATAACCTTGCGTATCCTGTGAGTTATTACTGGATCGGAAAAATCTGAGCAACAAAAGCGCTTCTAACGAAACGCAGGAGACAATTGAGTCGCGAACGCGAATCCGTCACAGCCGCCCGCGTAATTCTTGCCACATGTCAGAAATACTAGAACGACTTTACTTTGAGCAACAACGCCTTGCTTCTGATACTTTGTTTTCGACGCGTTTAGCTAGAGGTTCTTATATCGCTCATACGGTTGTTTTGAAATGTCAGCGTATTATTTGCCGAAAGAACAAGCAGTCACTTGCGACTTTTTTCTCCGTTTTGCTGCTTTATTTACGAGCGTATTGAAATTTTGTTACAAAAGTACAACTCGTCAGCGTCGAGGCAAAAAGAAAAGGTTGTGCAACGGTGCTATCAAAACCCGCAGTCTCTCCGGCATGGAGCCGTGCGCCTTACGAAAGCTTTTCTTGCTTGTGACCGTAGCGACCTCACCTTTCGAGTGTATACGAGTAAAGTTCCCGAGTTGATAAATGCACTGCAATTCCCTACTTCAAACATTGCAGCATAGATTCTTATGCGAGAACAATATTAGGAAAGTAAAGAAAAAGCCAGGACACTGGAGAATAGAAAGACTGTCCTTGTTTATATTGACCTATCCCGCTGAAACCAATGGTGACGGGGCGGGTATTGGAACCGCTGGATTCAGTGGGGCACAGTAGCGCGGACATGATGGAAATCATGTAGATGGACACTCAAATTACTTCATCTAGCGTTAACTTTGTTTTTTTTTTGTCTCTGGTATTTGCATAGCTTTATTTGAACTTCCCTAGCGTGAGTCGCCGTATCACCATACACCACTTGAAGCTCAGCAGTGTGAATGTGAACGTTAAATATTCGCTTGGTTCTCAAGAATTGCTCATTATGATCATAAATTTCCCTTACACCTGAGTCTCCCGAAAGTACATTTTGATGGTTTGTTTGTTTTGTCACGGCATTACCGCCACTATTACTGGTATCACATGCACAAGAAAAAGTACTTCGTCGTCTTAAGCCATCGGGCGAACAGGTGCGTGCTGGTGTTAGGGTATGAGCATCGTCGGAGCCGGGTTCAGGCCAGGGTTGATGAAGGACAGATGCGCAAAGCATGGCAGTCAGGCAGATCCGATTGTTCAAGAAGGGGCATCACAGTGCTACCTATTGCAGTTTTACTTATTGTCTGTCACTGGCACTCCAATCAAAGACGCAGTATGCTTGCAAGGTGAAACAGATCAGGATGGAAAGCTGCAAAACAAGATTAACACTAGGAAAACTCAGTCTGGGCTGTGCAGACGCATGCAGGAGCCTAAGGTTTCTTCTGACGATAAAATGTTGTATATGCGTGGGCACCAAATATGTATTCTACCGTTCGCACGCACGTCCATATTCGACTGCTGTTTAAAGTACCGGGGCTTATTAACCGCTCCGATATAGCTCTCTGTTGTTTGAATGGCACACTGCTGGACTAGTCCGTCTGTACTTGATTAAAAAACTAGTGCAAACCGCCAAGGCCCCAAATGGGAAATTAAAGGCACCTATTCTGTCAATTTCACGTCCTTTTTGGTTTGTGCTAGTCTTATGTAGAACGAACAAAAATTGTTATTATCAACTGTTATCACATCCTCTTGATTTAGGAGCGGAAGGAGAGGCAGGCGCCATCGCACTCCTCCTGAGTGCGAGTGGTAGATGCGCGAGGCTAAATCATAAGCATTCCTTCTCCTTGGTAAGCGGGGTGCGTTAGTCCTTGGGCTACTCAAACGCAAACATTTTGTCTGCATTTCTGTGCACCTGTCTATTTGGCTGTCTACCCTACTGCAGACATTCCGCGGCCGGCCCAACTCGCTCATGGAGGCGCTGCTGACCATCTTTGAGGAGGGCATCTAGTTGCCGCCCCGACCCCGCCTGGAGTCGCTATCACCAGACACAGGGGCGGCCCTGAAGTTCGCCATAACCCTCCCTGGGTTCCTCAACACGGACCACACCACCTTAGGCCATCCGCCACGAGGTGGCCGGCCGTCTGCAGGACGAGCTTGGAGCCAGACTTTCAAGATTACAGGTGAGCGTACTCTACGTCGAACAGTACCCTGACAGGGAAAGGGAACAAGTTAAGGGGGAACACTCGGGCGTATCCGGCTTAATGAAGGGCGTCATAATCGCGCGTAGGCGGGCCTGCTACGCCAGCCGGCTCTTAGCCTGAGCGGTACGTAATCTAACGTGAGTACGTAGAGAGAAAGAGAGAGGAAGAGAAATAGAGAGGGGCGCGGGGGGGGGGGGGGGCGTTTTATTTTCGAGGAAAAGGCGGAGAGGTTTTCCGACATGCGTTCGTCAACATGCTACTCTTCAGGAAGGAGACGGGGAAAAGAGACCGAATATAATACCAACGAGAGCAGTAGAAAACGATGAAAAAAAAGAGTTAGATAGCGCCCTGTTTAGTACATTGGATACAACATCAACTTACCAATCTGAGGGTATGGCTACGACGTTGTAATAACGCCAATATCGTAGTCAAATAACGCGACAAGGGGTTTACGTTGCGAGGAGGGATGGTCCAAGTAGCAGGCTGAGCGTACTTGGTCCAGGGTTGAGACATTCCATTTTCTGCTGTAACCGACACCTTGCGTCGAAGTAAAGGCAGAACTCGAGTAGAACATGTTGGACGGTTTCCGATAAGCCATAGTTGTCCTAGTGGGCTTGCACTCTAGCCGATACAATCAAAGTACGAGTTGGTAAACGCCGCGTTAAGCCTCTTTAATCAGCGTTTCCATTCGGCCGGATAGGCACTCTCGCCGCCTCTTTTAATTGGTGGGTGTAAGGAGTGTGGGCAGCCCTAAGGATTCCCCTGAAGGGATCATAAGCGGTTTCTTTCTGTCAAAGCCAGTGCATTGGTAAGTGGGGCGGCGGATTTACGTTTTTACATGGACGATTACTGTGATTTGTTGGCTACAGAGAGTAGAGGCATTGTGTAAGTGGGTGGGAGGTTATGCTGCTGACAGTGCAGGTGCATGATAATTTGGGGAGAGAGGGACAGGAGCCATTTTCGTCAGTGTGTCTTGCCGAGCACAGTCTGCTTCGGAACGGCTTCAATGCCTCAAAAATGTAGGGCGACAGCTTGTGTATTGATGATTTGCAGGTCATCCTTGGGGGAGCTTAAAGTGTTAGACGTTGGTTGACCACGTCGGGGAGGTGGCATGCTACTCCAAGGACCTTGTTGAGACTAGAAACCTATATGGACCCCGTTGAGTGCCCATTGCGAAGGTCAGGGCCCATTCATCATTATTTTAGTGGGATGAAGGGATCACGTTTGTCCTTGTGTTTGGGCAACAACATTGACTAGGAGGCAAATTATAAAATAAAGTGCGGGATGACCGCGGGGAATTGTATAATTATAAGCAGCGTTTTAAATATAGAGTAGTGGGGACCGTTCGGACAATTTTAGGCAGTGCCAGTTAGACTGGTGCAAGAGGAGGTGCAGCAGAGTTCCATTTGTGTCAATAGCGCATGGCGTTACTTTCTGTCGCAAGAGAGTAGAGGTAAATAAACAAACTTTACTTCACGGTGTCTTTGCCACATACAGAGCCCGCGCACAAGAAAATATTCTGTGCAATGATTGTGCGAAAACATAAAAAATCGTGACGAGTTGAAGGAGGTTTTATTAAACAGACAAGCCCGCACATCTCAACCTAGTCCGCTCAGTGCAAACGTTAGGAGTCGATGACGCTGCATTATTTTTCACGGGAAGGAAGAGGACAATGATTGCGCTTGGCAGGAGCCACAAGGGGTTTCCCCACTGTCAACACAGCCGCCGTGTCTATTTTCTTTCACGTTGAACTTCATCGAACTACCGTTCTCCGTTACTCTTTAATGAGGCGAGAAGTGCGGAGAGCCGCCACTATCCCTTGGAAGTATACGAGCATCGCGATTACGGACATACCGCATATCGTCAAGTAGGTAACGATAGGAGAGGGCAAGGTTTTAGTCGTCGTTCTGACGATGCGTACCACGACGTCGTGGTGTTCCTGCGTACGCAGGCAGATGCTTTCGCACGGACATGTTTTTTTTCGCACAGCGAAGATACATCTATAATGTGACGCAAAAGCAAGCCATTACATTTTCTTCCGTTTTCTTCCGTTCACGGTAGCCACGGTGTTCACGGTATTTTGTTCGGTCGCCCTCTTTGTGTGCAAAGGCAGCGCTGCAGAAATCGTTAAAGGAAACATGAAGAGAAAATAAAAGTTGGGTTTATTAGAAAGACTTTAGTGCCGATAACAATGATACCAATATCATCGCAATTCCCAACAAATAACGGAGATATGAAAGAAAACGTGTGAAGCCAGTCGCGACCCCCTAGCCAATTTCCGCAACTTTTCTATGACGTCACGGAACCTTGTTTATGCGATTGGGGGGCCGCCGAACTGACCTGTCGCGACGAGACATGACTGGACGTCTGTAATGGGGCCTCTAGTTCCATGTGACCGCATCACTTGAATGCTAACGTGCAGTTAACGCGCTGAAAATTATGTTTTATTTTTGGTCCGTATGACGTCATTCTTGCTCATAACACGTCACTGTGGCGCAAAATTTGAAAGTTTTTAAATACTTCTTGCTTTTTTTCGTTAAAAAAAACATCTTTTGTGGCTGTAATGGAGTTGAGTGAGATACTGAATCCCAGCTCTTTCAAATTCTCTTTCAAATTCTGTCAAAACTGGCCTAGTTGCTGTTTCACAATAGAGGAATGTTATTTTGACACTGAAAGGCCCAAATTCTTCTTAAACTTTCTTGCTAACACGGAAAGCGCACAGTTAGGAAGCGCCGCCGGGGGCACTAAACAAAGAGAGCGGTGGCCAACTGTGGCCTTTGTGTGGATCAAATGTATGAATGCCGTGTTTACTTTAGGGCGTTTCCACGAGATGAGACAGGCCTGTCCGGTGGACATCTTAAATTCTCTCTACCATTTTAGATATAGCTTCTTGTGCCCGGGGGAAACATATGTGAAGGTATTCTGCGTGGAAAAAAAAATCCCTTCCTCAAAAAATAGTTCTCAGAGCCAGCCCCGGTCACTCGCGCGTTGAGCGGATCGCGGAAACTTTGAAACTTCTACCAACTTCGACCAGCGTAAAACGAAAACTACTGCAGCTATCGCCCTAGCTCTTTTCATGTAAAAACTTTGCATAATCTCAAGTCATTTAGCGTACTCGTGTTTGGCTTGCAGAGAGCATTCCTTTAAATATATATTCAAAATCGGTAAAAACTTTGAAAATTGCCGAAACGTGGGGCTGTTTTTACTATGTCTAAACAAGCTAGATAAATGAAAATTTTAAACTTTATTCTCGTATCCTTGTTCAATTTTCGTGCGAATTTTAGCTTATGCGGTCAAGACGGTCCAATTAAAAATTACTGTTCTGCAGCTAGGAAACTCATTTTGGTTTATTTTGAAAGCCAATTAAGAAAAAAGGCCATCTTCGATTTTTTTTTTCAGAGTTTCATAAACGAATAGCAAGGTTGATTTCTATTCCCCTACATCAAAAACATGTTGCACTATTTTGATTGCTTTGCCGCTACAAAATGCCAAATATGGCGCTTTTATCAGTATTGCTGTGACGTACTCAAGTGGTTTGTAAGAAGCTTATGATCCGCAACGTAGTGCAAGAAATGGCCGTTAAAAATAGGAAATCATTAGAGAAAAATTGCGGTGAGCATGCTTTGTTGTAATTGAGCGCGTATGAACTGCATTCCACCAAAATGCCATATCGAAGCTCCGGCTCCCGAGCCCATGTTAGGTCGGGTATATAAATATTCGAGTGCTCGCGCCTCAAACGCCAAACAGCCAGGCTTTAAATGATTCCCGTAATATTTTGGATGAAACGCAACGGAGCCATAGATTGATACAAAAATGCCTTTATGAACCAGGACAGCAAATTATCGTACTGTTAGAATTATAGGCGTTTCAGTTGTCCGATGTGGTTCTCCCGCTTTCTTCAAACTTCTGCAATAGCCCCCGCGCAATTGTACATTCACTGAAACTTTGGGTCCTCATCAACTGATAACAGTGGATCTCTGTGGCACCATATACTACTTCAGAGGCACTTGGCACAGACGAGGCTGTAGGTCTTCACTGTAGTTCGTTTGAGCATGAAGCAGGAGTGTAGTGAGGCTGATCGAAGTGGCCAATAGCGGATTAGCGGGAACCATAACGTTTTACATGCTAACACCTCCATGGTGGCTGCCGTCTAGTGACTTTAAATACGACCTCGCGGGTTCGATTCCCGGCCGCGGCGGCCGCTTTTCTGATGGAGGCGAAAAGCAAAAACGCCCGTGTGTACGAGATTTCGGCGCACGTTAAAGATCCCCAGGTGGTCAAAATTAACCCGGAGCCCTCCACTACGGGGCGCCTCATCGCCTGCGTTGCGTCGGCGCGTTAAACCCCACAATCAATCAATCAACTTTAAATACGACCCAGGATGTACAGGCGGGGATTTAATATTGCGGACCGAGCAAGCGAGCGGCAAAAGACACCGATGCGCACTGTGGAGGCCTTGCGGCTGTCGTCGACACCAGCGCGGCGCGCATGCGCTTCCTTCTTTACTCGCAGCCACGCTGATTTTCTCGCTTCCTGCAGCGGGGCTGCGACGGTCAAGGAAGTAGCGCAGAGGGACGACTCTGTTGCATTCCTTTAATCCCGATTGCGCATTCGCGGCCTAATCCGATGACTGCGCCGCCTTTGGCGCAAGTGCTCCCCGCGTCGCGATATAAATAGTACTTGCGCGGAATGTTTTGGGTTGTATTTTTCGGCTTTATCATTTATACGCAATGAGGCTAGCGGCTTGCGAGCGGCATCGCTAAATGAAGCGTGCATGAAGCCCAATACCAGGGTGCCCCGGTAGGGACGACGAAACGCCAGCGAGATGAATCGCGAACCTTTACTCACCCTGTTTACTTTGTGTATTATTCATGGCCACTGAGCTTACCTTTCAGCTCTCTTTCCGTGGCCGATAAAGTAGGCGATTTGCAAGGCTCATAAAAGAAATTGTCTCCGTTTTTCGCCCTGTACTTACTGACTTAAAAATGATCCGAAGGCATACTCTGAAATTGTCTGTCCGCTATGCACGTGGACATTCGTCAAATGGGTTTTCATCGAATAACGCCGTGAGGTTATTCGGTACTTTTCGCCATAAGATTATTCGCTACTTAGGTGCCTCCCGAATTTTTTGGCACTAAGGAACAGGTCTTCAACCGCTGCAACAATAATCGGCTTGTCCTCCTTTTCTATTTTTGATCTTGTCCTTCCAATCCGCTGGGCATCTGCTTGCCGGCCTTCTTCATCCGCGTAGGCATGAATTGCTCATCTAACAGCATCCCTCGACCTATTAGTAAGCCAGCAATTTACCTTTGATGACGGCCTTCTAAGAAGTAGTGAATCATTCGGCGTTCTCCGATTGGAACCCGAGGTGGCATTTCGCCGTATGCGGACGTGCGGAGAGAACCGACAATTTATGATGATGATGAAGTTGAGTTTTGTTGGCGCAGTAAGGACAATTTCATTGTATGCCTTTGGATCATTTTTAAGTTAGCAAGTAGAGAGCGAAAAACCGAGACAATTTCTTTTATGAACCTTGCAACTAACCTACTTTATCGGCCTCGGAAAGCGAGCTGAAAGGTAATCTCAGTGGCCATGTAAAGTACACAAAGTAAAAAGCATGAGTAAAGGTTCGCGATTCATCTCGCTGGCCTTTCGTCGTCCATAGCAGGGCACCCTGGGAATGTGCTTCATACGCGCTTCATTCGGCGACGCCGCTCGCAAGCCGCTAGCCTCATTGAGCATAAAGGATAAGGCAGAAAAATACAAAACAAAACATTCCGCGCAAGTACTATTTATCAGGACACAAGGAGCATTTTCGCCAAAGGCGGCGCAATATCACATCAGATTGGAAATGCGCAATCGGGATGAAGGGAAGGCTACGAAGGCGTCGCTCTGCTCTGCTTCGGTGACCATCGCAACGCCGCTGCAGGAAGCGAGAAAAACAGCGGGGCTGCGAGTACCACGCGCTCGCGTGGTCCGGAATATGAAGTCCCGCCTGTACATACAAGCTGGTTAGTCGGCTAATCGGGGTCTTTGACCACAGGTCCAGATCTTTTATGCTACCGGAGTTCCTTCTTGATACAATTTTTTTCTTATTCCTTTTTAAATAATCAGCCCGAAGTACGCGCTCCTCCCTGCTGTTCAGCTATTAGCCTCCTGGGGCTCATCGATGTGTGTGAATCGCCGAAGGCGATGATCACGCAGAAACTGTCCTTAGCTTGGGAGGTTTTTTAAGCCGCCCTGTGGTAGCACTCACGGCGGCTAAGGCCATGGTTATAGGCTTTGCTTGATACTTTTTGTTTTGCTGGGAAGCACGAAATCATATCTTAGTCAAACTAAGCGGGAAGTTCAGCCGCATTCGTTCAGTACTTATTTATTTGCGCCAGAACTCTTACCCCGACGGTGCAAGTTATACTCAGTTCGCGCGTAGCCTATGTTCCCCGGTCGCTCTTGAGAGGTCCGGATCTCATCTTAGCAGCTCTGTATATGCAATTGGGCCTACACAGCGCGCATACAAAAACAGCGAGCAGTGCATGAAGAGATGCATCCGCACGAGCGAGTGCGCTAGCTTGACCAATCCACTTGGGGTGCTTTCGTACAGCTTGTTAATTTGATTGGTACTTTGTTCATGCTTAATTCTAATAAGGCATGCTCACTGCAATGTCACTTTAATGATTTTTTTCTCTGTAACGGCAAATTCTCACCCTAAGCTAATTACAATCGACTTGAGAATGTCCCCACAATACTGATAACAGTGCCATATCTGTCAGTTTGTAGCTGAAAACAACAAAAATAGTGCAAGATGTTTCTAACCTAGCTAATGGAAAGAAAATTTGGCTTTGATGTTTGGAATGTTTGAAAAAAAAAACGATGATGGGCTTTTTAATTGGCTTTGAGAATATACCAAAATGCTTCAGCTAGCTGCAGTACTGTGCTTTGTTTAATTTAAACCATCTTGACCACATAAACTAAAATTGGCAGGACGATTTAGCAAGGATGTAATAACAAGAATAGAAAATTTCAACTACGTATCTTGTTTTGATGCAGAAAAAAGCCGTATAATTGGGAAATTATAAAAATTCTTCGCGATTTTAAAATTGCTATTAAAAGGACTCCTTTCTGCCATCTAAACAGGAGTCCGCTAAGTCACTTGAGAGTATGTGAATGTTTAACATAAAAAGAAGTAGGGCGAGAGACGCCGAAGTTTTTGTTTTACAGTGGTAGAAGTTTCAATTTGTACGCGAGCGGCTGAATGCGCCAGTGACCCGATGCTGCTCTGGGAATTTTTTCGAGGAAAGCCATTTTTTTGCCACAGAATTATTTCAGATATGTTATTTTTTGTCCACAGGGAGCTACTTATATAATTTTTGTCACAATTCAAGATGTAGACCGGACACATTAGTCCTATCGCTCGTGAAAGCCACTGGTAAAGCCCAGCGCAACCTTTTTGTATTCGCGTTACTGGGGTCGTGTTATTACGCGTTCATACCCTTCTCGTTAAATTAAGTTGATTAACAAACTTAGAATATTTCCTAACGCATTGGGCATTCAGTAGTCTCAGTTGGTAAACTATTAGGTTTTATAGTACGACGAAGCACACATAAATTGTGGTTATGTTGGACAAACGTGTACAGGGTTTCTAACTGCGACTCTATCCTCAAGGACACCCATTCGCTCCTTCCTGTGTTAAAACAGGTTGTAATTTTAGCATCCGACGATATTCCCCGCGATTGACAGTCGCCTATTCGATATTTCATATCTTTGTCTTTCTGTATACTCGCAATGACCGTAAGAACTTGTAGCGGAGCGAAATGTTCACTTGCTTCACGCGCTGTAATGCTCGCTGCGGTGACCTTCAGCCTCATGGTTCACTGTGAAATGGTAGCAGACGATTTGTTTCCTTGTTTGAAGCCCTGTTTAGAGAAAGGATCCGGTAAGGAACATTTATTTATTTATTTATTTATTTATTTATTTATTTAGTTAGGTTCGATACCTCACGCAAGAGATTTTGAATGCTGATAGGTCAGGTAAAAAACTATCTTTCTACAAGTTTGGCTGCTTCAGATAATTTAAACAAGGTCGCAACAGAATTCGCAAACATTTAAACGTAAACTTTCTTCACCAGCAATAACATTGCACCCGATTGTAGAATTCTGCCCCTGGAAAAACAGTGACCGCTTTCCTTTGATATTCACTTCAGAACCACTGTGTTTACTTACGAGGCCATCGAAACGCTGGTGTCTGGCACTCGCTTTAGGGGCATTAGAAGTCGTTGGAATGAACCCCAATCACCTTACACACTAGGAGGGTCATTAATGCCCTCGTGGCTGGCAGTGGCTTCGGCGGCAATAACAGTCGTTTGGGTATCATCTTCCTCATGACAGATATAAATGGACCCCAACCACCGTACGTAGAACGAACGTCCTTGAAGAGCTAGCGTCTGGCAGTCGCTTCAGCGGCAGCAGGCGTTGTTTGTAAATGCCCGTCCTCATAGATTATGGCAGCTATAAGTAGACCCTAACCACCATAAACGCTTCCTCGCGAGAACCGCATGCGGGCATCCGGGTGTAGTATTTGGTCGAAACCTCCAGATATACGGGAAAGGCTTTTCTCACGTATCGAGCACAAACGGGCTCCTAATAAGAGTAATTATTATAAATACAGAGACACAGCTAGCGCACCAGAACTCCAACAACGAAGAGTTATTAGTGCGGCGCTCTTTACGACCACTAAGCGGTCAATTAAATTTTATGTCATGTAAATCAACTGAAAGAAGTGTGCGACGGAATTCAGTCGGCCCTATAGATAAATTGATACAGGCGCAGCTAAGTGCTCTAAGGCTGAGCTTTCAGATCTCACCTCTAAGACGGATGTTGGCTTCCTGCTTGTTCCACACCAAACATGTTGGAATTCCTATTTTCTGCGCAAGACAGACGATACAGAGCCTCTATTCTCTCCGTTGCGTTGTTCACTGTCACCTTTTTGTAAGATGTCTGTACCAATCGTAATCTGTACACACGCACACACACACGCACGCACACACGCACACACGCACACAATACACAATATTTATTAATGTCGGAGTTCACTACTTAAAAAGACCCCTGTTAAACAGGTTTTTGTCGGCCACCATTAACAGCTCCATGAGTGCACGAAATCTGAACCAATTACTTGAACAAAACTGTTTCAGCAAATCAAGCAATCATCCTGAATGACCTCTTTGGAAACGCTGAGCTTCCTTCAGAAGACCTACAAATAAAAAATGGTCACACGTGGAAATCTTTCCGAGAAAAACCCACTAAACGGGCGTAATTCATGCAGGCATTCGATGGGTCAAGCTGCAGAAAACACACAATTGTTATTTTTTCTTGTTTCTATAGACTACCTTGCCTGGCAACTTTTGCGTGACGCTGCTTTTTTTTTTGTACCACTGAGACACGTGGTTGTTATAAAAAAAAAACAGTGAACGGCGTCTTGCGCACGTGGCGTTCTGTACAGAAGTGGCAGCTTCTCTCTCCTCTTCTGGCCCGATTCTAAAAACCCTGCGGGGTGCGTGAACTTTCCTTATCGGGCTCCGCGTATATATTAAGCCGCAGGAATTGTGTGCACTGAGGGGGGTGCGTGGTTCAGGGTTGTACAAAAATGAAAGCGGTTGTGCGGTAGTCATGATTTCATTTGGTTACATCATAAACAAACCACGGGAAGTGGCTGACAAGCGCCCTTCTAATAAAAGGTATTCAGGACTGCAAGTCAGTTTCACCAGAGGCGTTTCGAAAAGAATTAAAGCGGTGCTACCACGTGTGCGAAAAATAGCGCCGTAGTGGCGAAAACCAAGTGTGGATATGCCTGCTTTGCGTGGCTGAGGAGGTAAAACTTGTGTTACAGTTGTTATGGCAATTAACTGTTATAGAAGTGTAAAAAGTGCGCCTTGGTGGGTGTATGCACCGCGGGGAATGTATCTTCAAATTTGATGCACACAGGTTCGGCGGTCTTGGCTCGGTGCTGAGGAGTAACATAATGTCGGTAAAATGTTCACATGGCGCATACGGCTATACGTGTCTGTGTAATTTTACTCGTTTAGAGCGACACATGTTTCAGGCGGTCGCTGGGAAACTCTAAACAACCCCATGGGACCGTTAAAAATACACGCATTGCAGAGCTAACAATAGTACTGTGACAGTTTATAAGTGAGACGTTATATTGAGCAGAAATTAGGGTTCTATTACAATCATGGTTTAAAATAAAGTTTCTAAACGCGCCCACAAAAAGTTAACTAGACACTGTACACAATACCGAAATTGTTCTAATAGATAGATTGGCGTCCCCAGAAAGCGAATTCATCAGTTTTTGGGACAGTACCTTTAAACGTATCTCCTCAATAATACAAAAATGAAGCCATCAGTCGCTCAGCAGACATCATAAACATCCACTGGCCGGATGTGCCAAGAGTCACGTGGCAAACAACCGAACAAGAAGGGCGCAAGCCAAATCTCATGGAAACATTTTAAATCTTTCGTTACATGTGAGATTTCATACCTCATAAGCAATTATAAATGTACAGGTATATTTCAAGCCGTGCCGACATTTGCAAGCTGCCAAGGCGCCGCGCCAGTGGCGGTTGTGATGGTTATTGCAGTTTCGGCGTAGTCACATGCCTAATACCTCCAACAATACGTATGCAAGATCTGCGCTACGTAAGCCCAGTTGTCGAGGCGTAAATTTGAATGTACGTCTCAAACATTCGTGTGAAAGTGCACACGGACGTCTGTATAGTAATAGCACGAAAATGCCCACGTACTACCATTAAGTGATCGTACACCGTAGTACCTAGACTCTGTTTTCACAATAGGCATGCGGTGCTGTACAAGTGGAACAGATGTCGCTACGTAGTCGAGACGAGTGTATCGAAGCGACTATGACCGGACTACCAATAAGAAGACTGAAGAGCAAAAGAGCGCCCTGACGTTGTTCTTGCTGTGGTTGCACTGTCCGCTAGACGTTTTCTAGGTAAAGTAAAAGATCGCGCGGCACATTAACATTGTTTTCCCAGCATCGCAAGACCCCTACGGCACTGAGGTTGGCGCACATAGAGCGGCTGGTATACGGACGTGTATGACGGGAAAGTTTATTATTTGTTTATTTATTTAGAAACACTGCACGCCCAATTCTTCTGGCCCGGAAGAAGGGGAATAACGTAAAATAATCAGCAGTTGTTTCGAAGCTATTGTATCAAATGAAAAGTTGTTTTCTTGTATGCGTTCGAGGAGCAGGAACTTAAGTTTCAGTTTTCCTGCTAGACCACGCCGCTTTCACAATCACCTTTGGTCTCCGGTTGCGTCGCGCGAAACGTAAGAAAATGGCGCTAGCGACAAAATGCGTTTTTCAATTGTTAATTTCTCGTCAATTAAACCATCTTTCGCAGCCGAATAAAAGCTGAGTGGGCTACGGGGGAGTCGAACTTTGGTCGGAGCCCAACTTGCTAGTTGCCCTTTAGTGTCTGTTAAGTATACATTTAATATAAACGGGAGTTTTAACTGGAACGTTGCTGTTTTCATCACCTCTCTCCCATTTCTTCACAACTGCCCACCGAACTTACTATTTGCATACCAGGATTCTCGATTTGCTTAGGGTTGTTTTTTCTGTGGGACATTTTGAATCTACTTTTTATTGCTTGTGTCCTTTTTTGGAATCATTCAGGGTGCTTAATATGCATTCTTAAAACAAACTCATTCGAAGAAAGCGCACCTCACCTGATCTTAAAGTCACCATATTATCCTGTTGTTGAATCCTTGGAAGTGTATTTCAAAACATTGTTTCAGAAAAAAAAAAGCGGAAGCTTAATATCCACGTTTTTGCTTCCGGCGCTGAAAGTGAAAAAATATCGAATATTCAGCGGACGACAACACCTTCAAACTATGCAGTGTCTTCACAGCCCTAGCAACCGCCATAGGCCGTGTCGTGAATTCTGAAACAGAAGCGACGCACTCTTCACACAGGTGGTACGATGGATACTGAAAAGGCGATGATTTGAGTTCGAATGGAAGCATGCGCTCTCGAAAGAAATGCTTGTTATCGAGTAAAATGAGCGTATTTAGGCAAAATTACATGACTACCTGTTATAATTTATGTGGGCTAAAAGAAAATAAAAGTGCGCGATTTGGCAAAATTGGCACGCCAGTTAGGTGATTATAGATGTCCCCAGTTCAATTTAAAGGAATAACCAGCCGATTTTTGTGGAGAATATGCTCTCTATCTACATTGAAATACCATCGCTTTAAAAAATACCTTGAACAAGCGAGGCTTTACTGGCAGGGTCCGAGAACGTTTGAAGAGAGATTTATTAGACCTACCAGCTGTAAGTATGCGGCCAGAACAAATGCTGGCAACCATCATAGTAGGCCGCGCGGCAACATACTTAACTGTTCTTGGGATGAAAAGAAAGTCTAAAAACTGATACCCAGCTAATACAATTATAAAATGCAGCCTTTCCTCTTTCTTGGGGGTCTTTTGAATCACACATTTAAACAGGGAGAACGGTTTGTCTGCATACTGCACTGTTCCGTTTAGACACTACACATGGCGCCGCCTTTCAGGCTTCAAAAATGTAGTGCCGAATTAATATTAGTTGCTCAAATTTATTCAGAAATTTCTTGTTGTTAACCTACTATATAAAACGCGGGATTTGATATGAGGACAGAGGACACTCGCTCAACAAAAAGCGGTTGGCTGTTCCCTTTAAAACGTCCAGTTGTATCTCATCGAGGGAATCGAATCCTTATACTGAAAGGTTAAAACGCGGGATTTGATATGAGCCAGAGGACACTCGCTCCACAAAAAAGCGGTTGGCTGTCCCTTTAAATGTCCAGTTGTATCTCATCGAGGGAATCGAATCCTTATCCTGAGAGGTTTCCGGTGAGGTTCCGTCTGTACTTCGTTCAATGACGAGTTGTACACAGACGTTGCGCGAAATGCCTGCCTTGAGAAGATGTTATAACTCCTTATATTAAGGGTATCGCAGGAAGCCTATATTTTAGGGTCATTTCGTCTTTCAAATAACTAAAATACCCGAAATCATAGTGTGCCATTATGTAATGTTCAAAATTAGTGTTCAGCGGGTACATGCATTGTTAGTTATAAAATATTGATAAAGTGCTTGCTTGATGATCTGAAATTCGTTGAAGACCATCAAATATGACAAACCCGGCTTGGGACACTATAGCATAGGATGCATGCGTTGTGGGCTTTATAATTGACTATTCACTTGTACAAAGGGACAAAACAGAGCTGCTCAGCCATCGATAGTTTCCGGGAAGGCATGGGGAAACAATTCCGCAGATAGTTCGCACAGTTGCTTTCAAATAGTTGCGGTCCCGTCCCATCAAAGTTTTCAGCCGCTTCCTAAGCCGCCTGTGCATCAGTCTATTGAGGACAAGATACAATTTCTGATAGAGACCAGTAGATCAAAGCAAAAGAAAGCAGTCATTGAACGACAGGAGTGTCATGCGCCTTTGCCTCTATAGTCCAATAATTACGACCGAAGATTATCTGAGAGCGATAGCGCACATTGTCGAGGAGTGACCGGATCTATTCAGGTTTTTACCTCTCCGCAACTTTTGTCCATACTGTGAACATTTTTATAGCTCTAATTCTGCTTTTGCACGGAACGAATCCGTCATATTTTAGGAACATCGTGAACAATATATTTTTTTTCCTTATCGTCGTAGATTTTCTTCTTGAAAGCGGGCTCGCGACGCTGCACACGTCACATGTTGAGTCACTATTACTGAAGTGCTTGATACTGGGGTTGGTTGGGTGGGCATGCCAACAGCATCGGAATTTAGTTCACGACAAATACTGGCGCCATGCCTCGCACACTGATGATTTGAAATTAGTCAAAATATGATCGGAAGAATTCACGTAGGAAATTTTGATGCACCGGTGGCAATTGGAGATAAACGGGCCCCGCCGATTAGATGAAATCGCATTCGACGTAACGGTTTCGATTAAGGGAACATCATTTCGAGGTAATCGAAAATTTTCGATAGAAGAGAGAGAGAGAGAAAGTCTCTTTAATGGAAAAGGCTTTCAGTGAACCTTCCGGAACGAGGTGCTACAACTCTCTACGTGCACCTCACGCCTGTGCGGTACGACGTGGGCATCGGTTAGGTTCGGGTAAAGGAACTTCCTGCTGATATTGCGAGAAATTTAGAAGAAACGAAAATACCTCGCCCGTACAGTGGAAAGAAGACAGCGCCTGACACGTGTACTGATGTATATCTGGCTTGTTGGCAAGTGGGTTCACTGATTCCGGGTTGGCCCGCCGCTAGCCAAGCTTGGTGTTATTACCGTGATGTTGCGGCGGTAGCTTCAAGGACTTCTGATTGAAGACATCGGCGAGACCGGTTCAGCTTTGTTCTGTGGCGGCAAGGGGAGGCGTCACTTCAGATGCAGGATTCGTAGCAGAGACCTCGCAGACGTCGGGAAGCGAAGCTGAGAATAGGCGGTGTCCGCTTTGAGGCTGAGAAAATCGAAACCACCAGGTAAGCGCTCTTAATAAAACACTGGATGCAGAGGGAAATAATGCTGTGTGATATTCTCACAATATGAAGAAAAGGAAGCGGGCACTGCGCAATTGAATGAGCGGTTTTTCAACACCAGCTCGTGCTTATCCTGTTTTCATTATTTGGGGCACGGAAAAGCGACGGAACATCCTTTACTTGTCTCCCGAAATTCTGGCAAACTCAGTGCTCATGTTCGCGATTTGCTAGGACAAGAGATCATTTTTATGCAGTTACAAGAAACAAGTAGAGATTCACGAGGACCTTTGATGCATTCATTTAGGTTTGGATTTGTTCTATGATGGCTGAGAAGACTGGACAATGAAAACAATTGCTTGGCGGGTGGCTGGCGAGAGGTGGTCTGAATTTCCATACCCACTAGATTGTGTATATTGTACCAAATTTAAAGCCTCTCACACAACTACAAAAAATCAAATTTTTTGCAAAATAGATGTCAGTTCGGGCAGTAGTTTGTAAGCCATCTTTTGCAAAGTTGGAATTTGTATTTCCAGAAGGAAACCTTCTACATAGCGTGGCGTAATTTTACATCTTTAGAGAGCTCCGTACGAACCATTGACAGCTACAACAAGCCAGGATGCTTCTTCCGTGCTACCAAAACAAAAACAATTTGTAGTAAACGCACTTTACTGCCGTGAAGCTGGTAGGGCGACTGGAAGCGTTCTGAAGCGTTGTAGGAGTGCTTTGTGTTGCCTTGATCGAAAGAAATGTTGTACCGACCTTACATTACGAGAAAATAGGCGACTAGCAAAGGGAAAGTTTATTAGGAAATTTTTGTTTGGGCTCTTTGTAAAAACTTACTACATATGTGTATACGCCTTCCGGAGAGCGTCATAGCAGCCCGTAGAATGCTTGCTTGCATTTTGAAAAATTAAATAAGGCAGCGAGTTCAGGTTTTACGGGACATCGGAGTGCGTTATTCGCGATTCGCAAAAAAATTACCAGTACATGATTTAATTATGTATATTGGATTTACTACGTATATTAGGAAATAAATACGAACTCTAGCGCTAAATAGCGTCATAGTTGCGTTTTACGGTGTCTTTGAGAAAGGAAATGATACACCGGGTTTATATTTGGATGGAATTCGGGGCTGGTATGGGCAATGTCGGTAAAAATTGCATATTTGTAATGTAAACTAGTATGTTTAGGGAAAACAACTAAACCTCGTGTTTTTGTCCTATTGAGACGCTGCATGAAAAGGGGCCTAAATGTTCGCACACTGTACTATAAAAACGTAGTGTTGCGAACAGTCCCAATTTTCAGGGAAAGTGGGGCACGTTGTGGGGGATATGCACGGTTATGTGCATGGAGTAATTACGAGTTGTGTAAAAAGTGCAACTCGAAGCACTTCAAAGCTTTGGACGCACGTTTCCTTGTCTCCTCCGAGAAATATTTCGCTGCATTAAATTTTAATTTAGATGGAAAAGAAGAAACGCACGGGGTGTTCTATAGGTAATGTTTCAAGTGATTGAAGTTATTGCGCTCTTAGGGAAAGTTAACGAGTACGTACTTAAGCTTTACTTAATGAGGTAGCTTAAAGGAGCCATGAAAAGAAGACACAAGTTTGGTTCATACGAAACATTGCCTCACTAGAACCATACTGACACAATTTCCGGGAACAAACTGACACTCGCCAAAAAGTAAAAACAATAGGTAAAAACAATGACGTTTCGGGGCCCGTACGGGTCCCTTGTCACAATGAAACTAAAAGCGGCTCGGCCGTAGTTATACATGCGTGGAACGTTGCAAAGCGCCTGCGTATGTTCGTAGGCCCACGTGTCCGATTGAGAGCGTTCGGGGTTGTTGCAACGTTCTACGCATGTATTATTACGGCCGAGCCGCTTTTCGTTTCATTGTGAACAAGGGACCCGTACGGACCCCGAAAGGTCATTTTTTTACCTATTGTTTTTACTTTTTGGCGAGTGTTAATTTGTTCCCGGAAATGCTATTTCCTCGTCATACGAGTTTTCGTCAAACTTTGGACTATACTGACACAACTGTTAACGCAAACTTCGCTCAAATAAGCTACATAATTAGGAAAACAGGGAATTACCATGCGTCCAACTAGCTCATTTCCAGCAACAGGACCTATGATGTCATACCAGAATGCTCTGCGATTGGTGGGGGCCGGCAAAGGCCAACGCAAGTTAGGCACGGCTTACCAGTTTGCATAGTGAGCTACATGCCCGTGAAACATACAGCACGTTCCTTTTGTGACACTAAGAACGGTGGAGTAAACTGTTGAAGTTCCGAACGAACACGCAAACGTGTACGCCAATGCGTACGAAACTACCGCTGGCCGAGCTGGACATGTCGCCGTTGCGTAGACTAATTTTCGGGTTCGAGGCTCTTTGGGGCACAACCGCGACCTTACTTGGTATCTTAATCTCTTGACAGGAAGTTGACATCATATCGCCAACCAGCAAAGGTAAAATAGAAACGAGGGGAGTAAAGAACAGCAAGCAGCGACGAGATAGTGCCATTCATCGCAGTTTCGGAATGGTGGTCGTGTTGGCTTGTTGCTGTCGTTACCAGCTGGTTTTCAGTTTACAAACACTGATCTCCTTTCATGCGCTGCCCGACAACGAACCTCAATGAAGCAAGTGGCTACGTTTTGTGAACTTCGCAAACGGAGGAGAAAGGGAGCTAAAGAAAGTACGAGTGTGCTCGCTTCATTTCTGACGAAGTGATTACTGCACGAACCCTTACGTTAGCTCACTCCTGGGACATGCCGCAGCTCGTCGCCGACTTGATCAAATCGCCGTCGAAGCACTCTGAGCTTGGAAAAAAAAATACCGTACACACCGGGCATTGACGCTCGTATCTTTTTGGTCGGAGCAAAGAGATCGCGCGAACGGATTTCCATACACGACAACGGCCAACTGGCATAACCGATACTGCTACTAAAATTGAAATATTAATAGGCAGTTTTAGCATATCGTTACCGTGTTTGCGTTACCTTTAACCGTGTTACCAGAAGCCGCTGGCGACGGTGAAGCCTGTGCCGGTAAGTTACCGTTTGCGGTAACTCTCGCGCTGCGCAGTCGACTCCCACAAATACGGTAAACCGTGACGTAAACACGGTAAGGATATGCTAAAACTCTCTATTAACCGCAATAAAAATACGGCACATACGTATATGTATGTGCCCTATACGCATACGTATACTCATACGCATACGTATTCATGGTGGTCAGCGCGAACGGAAACAACACAAAAAGAAGAGGATTGATGACACAGGCACACAATTCTCTTCTTTGTGTGTTGTTGCCGTTCGCGATGAACTCGATGAATGCTATCCAACTCGCCCAATTTGCTACCTTGCATACGTATTCGTCCGTCACGACGGGGTGACGAGGCAGTGGTACCGTCGGCTGGGCATTTGTCTGTTGTGAGTATCGCGGAATGGTCGCTTTCCGGTCCATTCATGTATCCCACAACTCCTGCCGCTCGTGCACTTAGAAGAATTGAGCGTTCAAGTGGTGTGAGAATGTTAAATGCAAGCCCGAGCTCCTCGGCGAGAGCTTTGTTGCCCGGATCAGGCGATTCCATGACTAGTGCTGCGGGTGTACTAGGTTTTATTAGCATTTTTAGAATGGCTGCCGTCTCAGTTTTGGCACGAGTTCCCGTTCTTGTATATTTCCGCGTCTGGGCGCTCTATGGAGTCGACATACCAGGTATCTGTTTCATGCACCGGTTCATATGACGCCATTGTTCACGTCACGAAATGTACAACTTAGCGGGAGATTTAAAAATGTGGCCAAAGTTGCCTTATTTCTCAGTGAATAAAGCATCGTTTGCTTCCGGGAAAGCGCTTAGGGTACTATGAAACGCATAATCTTTCGAATAAAACAAATTTTCGTTTTGTCTTCATGGCTCCTTTAAGCGTGTGAGATGTTTACTCACTGTTGCTAAAAAACCGAATTGGGCACCTAGTTAAAATATTGAGAAAAGTTTGGGCTTGATATAGGCGACGTGTGGGTAAAGGATTACTGGAGCCGCCAAGCGAAAATACCAAGTAGAGTTGAGAAGATACCGCCATATTCATCAAGCAATCATGCCACTTTTAACTCAACTGCAAACGATAACGGAGATCATAGGAAAAACAAATGCGGCACTCTTTTGGCATCTCGTTGCTTTTGATCACCCACTTCAATGCTAGCATAGATCCAAAACAGGCTGATAACTTTGTTTTTGATATTTCCCCTATGACCGCCCTGCGGTCATTCTGAAGCAGCAAATTTTAGAATAGAACGATGACTGTTTTTACAATATACACAACTGCGATGATGTAGCGAAGTTGGGGGAGTTACAAAAGTATAGTTCTAGTACGAAAAAGCTGCTTCCCTTATTGGTGCGTTCATGTCAGAGTAAATGACGTGTTTCAGGAGAGGAGTCTAGTTCAAGTTTGCCGACGTGTTGTACGCATTGTTTTGGGTTGAACGGGAGAGGAACAGGCTGTAGGGAGTGTACATGTTAAGGCCACAAGGGGGCAGTCAGCCTTAGTGTACGGGCGAAATTTCCAAATTACGTGTTGAAAACTGTAGGACCCTTTATTGCGCGTCCTGAACTTAGTCAATGCCAAAACTTTTCGCAAATCTCTGCGCCGCAAGTTTGGAGCTCGGTGAGAAATGAACAGTCATGGAGGCCTACTGCTTGTCAGACATCGACAACTGGCGTTCACGGGGCTTCCCCACAGATTTTCATCAAGAAGTGTTGCTTCAGGGAAACGTGGTTCCTGATGTTCTCGTTAAACTATTTTTGTTCTTTCACGGGAAAGGGAAAACAGAAAGAGCAACCACAAAAAAGGCGAAGACATGCAGACGACTTTAAAGCAAGCATATGTCGTAAGTAAGAATGTACCATGACCTGAGAGGGGGTTGTCGCGTGAGCTGGCACCCGTTAGACATTACGGGAATCCGACCTTGAGGAAAGCGTTACGGAGGAGCCTGAGCGGCCAACGAACTACGTTCCTTTATTACGTTGCCTTGGGGCTACCAAAAAGCCGCGGAGAGTTCACGCGTAAGCCAGCGCCTTCACTGGTGACTGGGGAATATGCTTGGTGATCAAACCAGCGCCGCGTCTCTTGCATATAGCAAAGTTTCTGGTGGGCTGAGTTCTCATCATTGTTGAATGATTCGTTATAGCAGCGTAATTTTATTGTAACATTTAGGCTTTCCTTACAGCCATAAAGTTCGCGAATGTTTAAGATCTCACAAATAGAGAGAGAGAGAGAGAAACAACATTTATGATTTATTCAGCCCTGCGTAAACCCGGTGGGTTACCTACTGGCACGAAAGGAATTGAGGGGCACGACAAAGTAGAGGGGTTTCCGATTGGCGTCAAATAAAACAATAAATATATCTGTGTTTTTCTCAGATTTTGAGGCATCCTTCGGAACGCGAACAATGTTTGCCCACAGCCCTGCGAACGAACCTCAACGGCTGAATTTGCTCGAATAGGAAGGACATCATCTCTGACTTGGTGGAAGGGGAAGAAGTTCAACGTCCCAGGTATTATTACAGCCTATTGAAGAAATCCCAAATAAAGGAACCGAATCCGCTAAACTAATATTTTGGCTTAACACCCTGCGCTTAGAAGAACTGAGTGCGGCAGGATGTTTTAATAGGTGGCCGATGGTGGCCGTAGTTAGGGTGACACGTACACAAATGGTAAAGTTTTTTGCTTGGTTATGTGCACCGAAAAGCAGCATTGTATGAATGCTGCATGGTGTCCCGTAAAATTAATTCCAGCAGCAAGTGAAAATTTTGAGACAGTAGGTATAACGTCGGGTGGTGAGCGTCTAGTTGCGGGCTTATAGATTGACTGGGCTCTTCGAGGGGTCTTCGTACGCGTTGTCCTGTGGTTGTGGTTCTAGATATTCCCTGGAGTGCCTACTGACCCTTTATTTCTTAGTAGTATTTCCAAATTTAGATTTTTACAGATAGAAGAGCCGCACTGCTTCTCGTATGCCTGTTTTGGTATTCTGGACTGTTGCCTTCCATTTGTATGTTCATTTATGAGTTCCTGATACGTATTTTACATGCACAGCCACCGATTCGGTGTTTCTAATTTTTGCTGCCGCACGTAGCATACGAGAACCAGGAAGTTGCCGGACAGGCGACTGTTCGTAATACAGTGGAGCCGCTTGGATGAGATCGTAAGGATAAAAAGATCACCGTAACCGGGCCCTTCGTTGTCGTAGGAGCCGGAGCTGGGAGCCTGTCCCCACTAGTTCTTCTCCCCACGCCCCTAAACGCAACTTTGCTTGATTTGATAACGTTTGATTTATTGATTACATGCTGAAAGCCACTTCTTGGTGACCAGAGGAACATAGGGGAAGTTTTATTCACCCTGCGATGTAGTCCACCGGGCAAATCGCTCTCTAGAAATCAAGGGGTACAAATATTACAAGAAAACAAAGGAAAAAAAACGGGAAAGATGACGGAAGAGGAAAAAAGCAATACGTTTACGTGATCCTGTACATGTCTTCGTGGTCACATACTGGTCACATACACAAGTGCAATGTCGGAAGGAAAAACACGACTGTATTTATCGCCAGAAACGCGAAATGTCTGCAAGGTGGAATGCGATAACATCGGCAAGCGTCCTCAAAGGAAATCAGTTGTATATATTACAAACAGGCAGCGATATCCGATTTCAAGCGTTCTTAGACTTGATTTCTGGTGTCGGTATGTTACTGCGCACTCAAATCAGATTTACTGCTTGAAAAAAGAAGCGTAAAAAGTTTATTTTACGAGCGCCCATTTGACACTCTTACCATGCGTGCTACGTGTTTGATGCGGTGAACAAACTGCATGAAAAAAGCAAAATCGGTTACACCGAGAGAACTGAGGAGTTTAACAACCCCCAGCGCTCTGGCTCAGTGGCTGAGCTTTGTGATGCTCTTTTGCTGCTGAGTCCAAGGATGCGGGTTCGACCCCGGCCGCAGTGGCTGCGTTTTAAACGGAGTCCAAAGACAACAAGGTTCGTAGGTTAATATTTCTTTGCACGTTCAAAATCCCCAATTGGTTAAAATTAATCGCGAGCCCTCTATTACAGCGCGACTCATAGCCCAGATGGAACTTCGGTGCCTTAAACCCACAAAATTAGGATTGTTATTAAAATCTTTAACGAGTACTTTCGGCGGTGCAGCTTGCGAAGTGACAATAATGTGCGAAGTCCAGATTGGGTATGAAAGAAGATGATGGGAGCAGCATACCTGCGCTACGTTAGAAAATGAACCGGATGATTTGTTCCAGGCATTTATGTGGGGTTTTT
>CM023452.1:44631363-44731363 GCA_013339765.2 Haemaphysalis longicornis | reverse complement strand
ACTTTGAATGAACGGCTTTAATTTTAACATGATAACTATTGTGACTGTTGGCTATACAGATTAGAGGCCATTTGAAAGCGGTTGGGAGGCCATGCTTTTGGCTGTGCGGGCACATGATAATGTGCGGAGATGCGGAAAGAATCCATTTTTGTCAGTGCGTCTTGTCAAGCACGGTCTGGTTCGAGACGGCCTGAATGCCTCGACAATGGAGGATGATAGGTTACATGTATTGATAATTTGCAGGTCATCCTTGGTGAAGCTTGGAGTGTTAGATGTTGGTAGACCACGTCAGAGGGGCGGTGGACCACTCCAATAGCCTTATTGGGGATTAGGAACCTGGAAGGAGCCAGATGAGTGACCATCGTAAAGGTCAGAGAAGAATAATCATCATCTTACTGGGATGGAGTGATCAAGTTTGTCCGTGTGGTTAGTAAAAAATTTGAAGTAGAAGGCAAATTGTAATATAAAGTGTCGGCTGCGCATGGGGAATACCTTATAAGCAGCGTTTTTGAAATATGTAGTAGGGGCCGTTTGGGCAAATCAGGAAGTACCGTTCGACTGGTGCAAGACGATGTCAGCAGAGTTCCTTTTTTGTCAATAGCGGATGGCGTTCTTTCTCTCGCAAGAGAGTAGAGGTAAATAAACGAACTTTACTTCGTGGCGTTTTTGGCTCATAGAGGCCGCAAATAAGAAATAATTCTGGGCAAGGATTGTGGGAAAACACAAAAAATCGTGAGGAGTTGCAGGTGTTTTTATAAACCGACAAGCCCGCACATCCCAACCTAGTCCGCTAAGTACAAACGTTAGGAGTCGATGGCGCTTCATTATTTTTCACGGGAAGGAAGCGATAATGATTGCGCTTCACGCGGGTCACAAGGTGTGTTCCCACTTTCAACGCAGCCGCCAGTGTCTCTTTTCTTTTATGTTGAACGTCATGGAGCTCCCGTTCTGAGTTACTCTTTAATGAGGCGAGAAGTGCGGAGAGCCGCCACTATCCTCACAAGTAAACCAGCATCGCGATTCGCGACACACCGCATGCCGTCACGTAGATAACTATAGGAGACGGCAACGTTGTAGTCGTCATTCTGACATGGGGTACCACGGCATTGTGGCGTTTTTGCGTACATACATTGATGCCTACGCACGAGCATTTCATTTCTCAAAGCGGAGATACATCATATGTTAGGGAAGAAGAACAATTACATTTTGTTCTGTTCACTGTGATAGTGTTTCTCTGTCCCCTCTTTGTGTGCAAACGCAGCCCTGTATAAATCGTTAAAAAGGCCTATATGTCCTAATTGCTGTTCGCAAATGTTTTTAAGCATTGAAAGGCCAAATTGTTCTTGAATGTTTCTTGCTAATGCGGAAACGCTCAGTTAGGAAGCGCCGCCTGGTGGCACTAAGCAATAGAGGAGCGGTGAACTGTGGCCTTTGTGTGGATCAAATGTACGAACCCGAACTAAAAAAAAAATTTGGTCAAAATGACGGAAAACTTCTGGCAGCTCTATTTCCAAGCGGTTGGCCGTAAAATGACGGGTGGTCGTCAGTACAAATGACGGCGTCTTTGGTCATTTTTGACGTCTTAATTGTCATCCTGAAATACAAATTAGTCATCGAAATGACGCACTAACATCTTTTCATTATGTCAATTTGCGTGTAATTGTCAATATTAATATATAATGGCCATTCAATATGACGGCCTGACTGTTCCAGGAAACCGATAATTCAGACGTCAAATGTAAATAAAATATAGTGCTGGGCTGTAGACATGCATTTTGCAGTAACTGATAAAAGGAAGCTACAACGATTAGCTTCAGTGCTCACGGATTTATTGCTGCAGAATGAATGAATACTGGGCATTCCGCATGGATGAGGAATGCACATAGACTTGTGGCTTTCTTCTTGATTCCTGAAAATCCATGGACCGCAGTACCTAAAAAATAGAACAATTTGTATTGCGATCAGGTTGGAACCTAATACGAATGTATCTGGACAAAATTGCACATAACAGACAACATAAAAGGGATCAACTACACAAACACAGGTGGTGGGACAATGTGAACAAATATACAATATGTTAATCCAATCGAAACAGCATCTTTCTATTAGCTTTCGGAAGGCAGCGACTTTTCAAGATTACTGTGCAAAAGTAAAATGCGAAAGTTTTTATATACGTAGTATGTGCATAAACATAAGGCGTAAAAAGATAAAAATAAAAACCACATTTAATAAGCCACGTCGCGCTGTGTAACCAAAGAACAAAAGAAGCTGCCTGGAGGTCACAGTCGTTTTCTATAGTACGTGGCCACAGCGATAAAATATTAACCGTATTCAGATGAAGTTATTCCACATTCATTTACTTTGCAAACTCCATCGTAAGGACTGAGGGTGGCCGTGTCGATAACAAACGTTGAACATAAGAATGCACGATGACGGGTGACACTGCATGCTTCATAGTATAGTTGTGGTGATTCTGTCTTGTCCGTCGACTGCTATGAAGACCCGCTGGAGCCCACCCATCTTCGAGCCTGCATGGTGGACAAAATTACTGCACTTACGAACGTATCGCAGGAACGACGCAACGATCGCGAGTAACAAGTATACGTACTTTGCACAAGAACGGCAGTTACATGTGTCTAGAAGCTCTTGTTCGTTAAATTGAGCAGTCGCTAGTCTGCTCGCGTTCTGCCCTAGCAGGACCCGATGACATAGTCGACAACCCCGACCCTTCCCCACCCCAATTTCGGAAACAGTGCTGCGGCGTGAACAAGTGATGGTCATTGCTTATTAACGAGATTCTGCGGGTGCGCGGCACAATCAAAAGCATTGTTAGGCCAAATATATTCCAATAATATATACGCTTCGTGAGCTTAACAAAACGCCTGCCTACTGCGGTGCCGAAATCAGCCACTGTCTATTCCCGCCCATTTCTTCCCATGTCAACATTTTGCAACTGTGTCAGCTGGAGACAAAACTCATCAAAATGCATAACGCGTTTCCTGTTTGGGGACAATTAAAAGGGCCAGAAAAAGTAAAAGAACCAGGCCGTGCAGCGGCCGGCGCGATGGTGGCCATCGTTCTCACGGAGCAGTTATCCCTCGCCGACCACTCGCACCGACCAGCGTGCTGCGCCGTTGAAGCTACAGCCGCGATGGGAGACAAAGGAAGCGTCCCTGGAAAGACCCCCGCATTCCCCCCAGCGAGCAGGCAGCGGTGTCTCCCGGAAGAGTCCCCAACAAAGAAAGTATTCTTTGAGAAGCAGGCGTCGAACAAGTGAAAATGGAGAAGGCCCCACCCGGCGAGAGCCGCCTGGGGCGGCCAATCAGAGTGCTGTATTACCGAAATCAGTTTGTTTGCTTTCGATCCTTGTTTTATCCCTCTCCATAGAGTTGACGGCGAAACTACAGTCTTCACCATTTACGTCGACTGCTTGCAAAAAAAATCCCGGTCACTTGGCGGTAAAAGGGACGGCCAGTTTTTACACGGTGACGCGTGTTTACTGTAGGGAGTTTCAACGAGAGATGGGACAGGCATTTGTGCACTGGTGAAACCATATCTGAGTTATTTTGAGAAAAAAAATTCACTACCTTAAGGGGCACTGACACAAAATTTTGCATCCATCTTGTTTTTTTTTGTTGGGATAAGTAGCTAGTGACCTACTTATCACCTCATTTGCTTCAGCGTGCGACGGTTGTTTAATTAGAGGCATTTTCAATGCGGCCAGTCGCAGTTTCGGTTTCAGCGGGTGCCGCGAAACAGTGGATTTTCTTTGCAAACAAAGCTGATCACGTGACCGTCGGAGGGATATCACAGAGCAGAGCGGCCGTACCACTCTCGAACCCGCGTCGGTGGCAGTTTCTGCGAATGCCCCCAGACGTACTGATCTTGTGAGGTGCCTAATTAAAAAGCGACCGTGGACGTGACGCAGGCGCTTCGAGTGAAAGTGCTGCCGCGGCTAGAGAACGACGCGCGACGCTCGAGACAGTGGGTGGCAAGACGCGCGCTGGGAGCAGCCGGCCTGTCTGCCTACACGCCGCCTACAGATGTGTTCGTCTTAGCACTGCGGCGGATATTCGATTGCCGCTCTCGTAAGCGGTGCAGATGACAATTTTTAATGCAACTGGCCATCGCGTCATTAACTCCTTTCTCATATAAGCTGCCATGGTGGGACTTGGGTCCAATTTTCGTTTAGTGATAACAAGCGATCACTTTCGCGGCCGTGGCCGCCGCCTGCACAGCGACCGTTCGGCTCACTCAGCTGGGCTTTTCGTGTCTCTGGCACGTTTTTGCGTCCAACGTAAATGTAAAGTAATGAAAATAGAGTGCCTATAATTGCTGTAGAACTTTGGTCGCAGGCAGCTGCCCGGATGAGCCGTCGAAATCCGGCGCCTCCGCCGGCAACGATCGGGTCGTTCGTTCTCGAGAGAAGAAGCTCCGCCCTCCTATTTGGAGCGGCGAGCCAGCGAAAAACGCCGGCAGTGCGGAAGCGGCAAACACAAACTCGTGACGTGTTTGGATGTTGTTTATTTACAAATTATCCAGGGGATGTCGATTGCGCGAGGTCATCTGCTGGCTGCTCGGTTGCGTTTCGGACACTTAAAATTGATTTTAAATATGTTCTAGGCTGTATTCGCAGCTGATATTTTGCAGATGGTGTTTGTGCGTTCACAAAATATATCTCCCAAGTTATCTCGGCTCCAAAATTTTGTGTCAGTACCGCTTTAAATAATAGTTGCCAAAGCCGGCCATGGCACGTTGAGCGCATCGCGCAAACTTTCAAACTTCTACCACCGTAAAACAACAACTGCTCCGTCTATCGCCTAGTTCTTGGCATATACTCAAGTCATTTCCGTAGTTGTGTTTGGCTTGCAGATAGCGTTCTTTCATTAAATATTCAAAACCGGTAAGAATTTCGAAAATTCCCAAACGTGGGGCCTTTTTTTCTTAATGAAAACGAGGTAGGTAGCTGAAATTTTGTAGTTTATTCTTGGTACTTTTTCAATCGTCATGCCAATTTTAGTTATTGATCAAGACGGGTTCAATAAAAAATACTGTACTGCAGCTAGCTGGCGGAAGTTTGCTATATTTTGAAAGCCCATTAATAAAAACACCATCTTCGATTTTTTTTGAAACTTTTTGAACTAATGCGAAGGCTTGCTCTTTTATCACCTACATCAAAACATGTTGCACTATTTTTGTTCTTTTTCAGCGACAAAGGCCGTATATGGCGCTGTTATCGAAATTTCGGTGACCGTACTCAAGTGGCTTTTAAAATGCTTATGACCGCAATGCAGGGCAAGAAATAGCCATTACAAATAGCAAATCATTAGAGAAACATTGCCGTGAGCATTCTTTGTTGTAAATTAGACGTCTAAGAGCACATTGCACGTAAATATCATGTTGCAGCTGCACCCTGGGAGCCAATGTTTGTCGTGTAACCGCCCAATTTGAGACCCTGGACTTCTAAGGCGCTAAGCATTAAATATTTCACATAATATTTTGGAATGAAACACAACAGAGCCATGAATTGAGGCAAAAATATCTTCAATTAACCAAGACTATAAATTATCCGTTTGTTCGAACTATATGCATTTCAGTTGACTGATCTCACACTCGCGCATTCTTCAACATCGGCAATACCGCTCGTGCACAATTGTATGTTCACTGAACTTGAGTCCACATGAACTCGCTACCGTGGATCTCTGTATCACCATATGCTAATGCAGAGCACTTTGCACAGACGAGGCTGTACGTTTTCACTGTCACTCGTTTGAGCATGAAGCAGGAGGCAGTGAGGCTGATCCAAGTGGCCAATAGCGGGTTAGCGGCCAAAAAGGCGTTTTAGATGCTAACAGTCCCAGGCGGCAGCCATCTAGCGACCTTCAATACAGGCCAGGATGTACATGCCGGTTAGTCGGCTGAACGGGATCGTTTGTTGCTGTGTATAGATGTTTCATACTGCAGACGTTCCTTGATCATCCATTTTTTCTGTTTCGCTTTTAAATAATCGGCCTCAAAGTACGTGCTCCTCACTACACATGGGTCCATTGAGCCTCCTGGGGCTTAACGGTGTGGGTGAATCGTTAGAAGGCGATGTCACACAGAACAACTGTTCTTAGGTTTGGTCGGTTTTTTTTCAAAGCCACCCTTTGTTATCCCTCACGAAGGCTGAGGCCATAGTTATATGCTTTGGTGTTATAAATTTTGTTTTCGCTGGGAAGCATGAGATCAAATCTTAAACCAAGCAGGAAGTTTAGCCGGTTCCTTGAGATATATTTCTAACCGCCCGAATTCTTCCACCGATGCTGCAAGTTATACTCATTTGGCGCATAGCCGTTGCTCCCCGAGCGCTCCCGCGAGGATCCGGAGCTCATATTAACAGTTTTGCATTTGCGAGTGGGCCTACACAGCGCGCACACCAAACAGTGAGGAGTGCATGAAGGGGTGCATCCGGAAGAGCGAGTGCGCTAGTTTGAGCGATCCACTTGGGGTGGTTTCCTACAGCTTGCTAAAATTATTTGTACTGCGTTCACGCCTAATTCCAACAAAGCATGATCACCGCAATGTTTATTTAAGCATCTTTTCTTTGTAACGGGCATTTCTCACCCTACATTGCGGTCATAAGCTTATTACAACCACTTAAGTATGTCAACCCAATACTGCTAACAAGGGCATGTTTGACGCTTTGCAGCTGCCAAACAACAAAAATACTGCAACATATTTCTAATATAGTATATAGAGAGCAACCGTGGCTTTAAGAATGAAAGCTCGAAAAAGTCGAAGATTACCTGTTTATTTATTATTTCTTTCCAAAATATACCAAATGTGTTGCCTAACTGCAGTACAGTGCTTTTCATATTGAACCATCCTGACCACATAAACTATAATTGGGAGGAAGATTAGAGCAGGATATAATAATAACACTAAATAAGGTAACTTCATATCATTTTAATGGAGATTAAAAAATGCCCCAGATTTGGCAATTTTCAAAATTTTCCCGATTTTGTAATTGCCATTAACAAGAATACTCTCTGCAATCGCGCCCTAGCCCGCTAAATCATCGGAGAGTCGTAGTAACGTTTATGTTTGTTTTACACTGTTAGAGAGAGAGAGAAAATTCCAAATTTTCCACGAGTGCTTAACACGGCTGAGTGACCCGGGCTGGCTCTGGGAATTTGTTTGAGGAAGGGAATTTTTTCTCACCCGCCGAATTAACTTCAGGTTATGTTTTTCCCCTGTGCACAAGGCGCAGCTACTATACAAAAGTTTCCATCAAAATATAAAGACGTGAGAACGGACACGTCTGTTCCATCTCTCGTAAAAACAACCTGTAAAGCTTTCCGCAACCTTTTATATTCCCGTTGCTGGGTTCGTCCTTATTACGTGTCATTCTCTCTTTGTTCATTCGAGTGATTAACTCACGTAGATGAGTTTCTAACGCATTTGGCATTGAGATATCTCACCTTGTCAAACTCTTAGAATTTTAGAGTAGGACGAAGCATCTATAATTTTGTTTATGTAGTTTGGCCAAACGGGTACCGGGTGTCTACATGCGACGCCACCCTCAAGCACTTCCATTTCGCTCGTTTCTCTGTGAAAACAGGTTGTAATTTTAGCATTCGACTACATCCCCTCGGTTTTGATAGTCGCCTATTTGATGTTTCATGTCTGTATCCTTCTTAATACTCCCAATGAGGCATGAGAACTTGTCGCGTGAGCGAAGTGTTTACTTGCTTCATGAGCTGTATTGCTTGTTGCGGTGACCTTCAACCTCATGTGAGACGGTGATGATTTTTTTCCCCGTTGAAACGCTTTTAGGAAGGGGCGCCGGTAAGGATTGTTTAGGTACGACATCCCATGGCTGAGATTTTGAATTTCCGATAAGTCAGGTAAAAACCTACACATCTGCAAGCTGGGCTGTCGAGGTAGTTGCAACAAGAGGGCAAAAGAATTCGCAAACATTTAAACGCAAGCGTTCCTCACAAGCAAGTATCTGGCACCCAGTGTGTGGTATTCTTCCCCCAGAAAAACAGTGATCGCTTGTGTTTTGAAATTCCTTTCAGAACCACTGTGTTTACTGAGTACGCCTTCGAAACGCTAGTGTCTGGCATTCGCTTTAGTGGCATTAGGAGTCGTAGGAATGAACACCAATCACCTTACTTACTATGAGGGTCGTTAATGCGCTCGTGGCTGGCAGTGGATCCTACGGCAATAAGGGTTGTTTGGGCATCATCTTCCTCATGACAGATATAAATGGACTCCAACCGCCGTACGTAGTACGAACGTCCTTGACGAGCTAGCGTCTGGCATTCGCTTCAGCGGCAGCAGGAGGTGTTTGTAAATGCCCTTCCTCATCGATTATGGCAGGTATAAGTAGGCCCTAACCACCATAAACACTTCCCTCGCGAGAACCGGATGCGGACATCCTGGTGTAGTATGTGTGTTGAATCCTCCAGATATATGCGAAAGGCTTTGCAAGCGGCGAACACAAACAGGCTGCTAATGAAAGTAATTATTATAAATGCCGAGACGCAGCCAGAACACAAGAACTGCACCGAGGGTTGTTGTTGTTGCTCCTTCACGTGTGGCAAAGTGAGGTAGTTCATGTCGTTTTGCTTTTTTAAGAAAAAAAGGTTGGTATAAAATAGTCAGAAATACATAAAGTGGAGAAAGCGTGCGCTTGTATACTATCCAAACCTCTTTAAACGCAGAACACACGTACGTAAATTTATGCGCACCAGAAAGAGGAGGGGCGCCAAATACAGCCGCCTGGATAGCCTAATTGGTAAGCGGAGAACGCGCATACCCGAAGGCTGTGGCTTAGGATCCCTACGGGGCGAGCGTATTTCTACACTTTATTTGTCTCGTCTATAGCAAAAAGTACATTTAGAATAAAAAAAGTCGAAACAGCTTGCCTGCGCTCTAATAGGCGTTCTGGATTTCTGGCCTTCCTTTCGCCTTTCATTCAACAAAGCCGGGCGAGTCCAACATAGCGCTTGCTCGACATAAAAGTTGATTCTCCCCTCTCTGTTTATATGTATATATATAGGCACCTCATTCGGCTCTATAAAGAACCTTCAAGTAGCCGAATAGCACTGTAAATGAGGACTGCATCTTTGACAATGTATTCTTACGGAACCGCTAGTCCATAAATTCCTCCTCTCTCTCTCTCTCCTCCTCTCTCTCTATATATATATATATATATATATATATATAATATTATATATAATATATATATATATATATCTATATATATAATATATATATATATATATATATATATATACAGTTGAGTCCACTTATAACAATACCGTTTGTACAACAATATATCGGATATCCGGATATCACGATGAACAGCTTTGGCATCGTCAACTTTTGTATTCTTTCTATGGTAAAATAGAACCCCTTATTACAATGCTCCAGTGCCACAGATATCGGGTATAACGATCGAATATGGTTGATATTTAGTGCACCAAAAGTGCAACAGTGACGGCTCTAATGAAGCGTTTGTGCAGCCTGCCCAGTTAGTGTCTTCGTGGGAGGCCCAATGCGTGACACAGTCCCTTCGGGGACTTTGCTTCCGCCAAGAACTTTTACCTCATCTAGGTGAAACACTATAGATGCCCATGAAAGATTTACGATAGCTTCACACGCAGCAAACAAAGGTGACCGACTGTGGCTTTTTTTTTCGCCGAATTAGCAGTAGTACAACCTTGCTGGAATGCGAATAAAATGTTTTAAGCTCTGTTCCGCCTTCTATTTCGCAACCCGCTTATAACAATTAATCGGTTATAACGATGAGACTTCCTTGGCACTTGGATATCGTTAAATATCGTGTAAAAGTGGACTAGACTGTATGCGTACATATATATATATATATATATATATATATATATATATACATACAGAGAGAGAGAGAGAGAGGAGAGAGGAGATCATGAGGTTCGATGGGCCAGTATAAACCCTAGTGAAAGAAGTCGACTGACACGTTTCCCATTTTTGTTGCCAAGAGTTTCGGAGTTAAGAACACTCCTTCAGGGCTGTATTTTAATTTCTCACGTTTCGCTTGTATACAAAGACTTCTGTGAGGGAGGATCACTTCCATCATCCCTCCAGGAGAGGGATGAGGGAAGCGTTTTATGCTTGACTTAGTTCCTAAAACGGGGTTTCCTTTTTCCTTCTTGCTTTCTTTTTTTAAGTTGTATGCACGATCCCAGTTCCGCGCTCACCCCTCCACCACAGGCCCCAATATTCCGCTTAAGGCGCAGCTTTTTGCCGCAATAATGAGAGGAAGCCCGGATCCCCATTGATGTGATGGGTGAATGCCTGGAATTTATGTATAAAGTAGGACTACCTTTACTCGCGATCGAGGGAAAGAGCGGAAGCCGGACTGAAGGAGAGTAATTCTGATATGCTCAATGGAATCGTCCGGCAGGCGCATATGTTTGGAAATTGGTAGATCCGGCTGTGAGGTGACGTGGGATTTGTGGTTGTTGAATCTGAACCGGCTGCATTCTCGGTATATATATATAATATATATAGATATATATATAGATATATATATATATATATATATATATATATATATCAAGGTTGCAGTCGTCAATTCCAGTGCTATTCGGCTGTTTTCCGAGCTATTTAATAGTGCCGAATGACGTGTGTTTGTCATGTTTCTTTAACACAGTGCTAAATAGGCGAAAATAAAAGTCGAGAAAACATCCGCCGTTTTCACGGGAGCGGGAGTCGAACCCACATCTCCGCATAACGCGTTGCGTGCGTTAACCAATTACGCTACCCCCGCAGCGGCTCCCCTCTCGACTTTTACCGGGGGGTTTATATTTACAAGTGCTCTGAGGCCGGTCAACTAGCGTAACCCCTCGACTACCGCCGGAAGACGTCGAACGTCGTTTTTTCCCAGCGGCCGCCACGTAGGCGTGGTCGGATGGTCGGGGTTAGCAATTGGCAAATCCGAACTGCTGGAGCACATATCAAGGTGCAGTCGTCATTGCCAGTGCTATTCGGCTGTGTCCTTACTGAGTCCCTCAGTCCCGTATCTTTCTGTTCTGCTACATGCATTACGAGGACTCTGGCTCCAGCAGTTCGGATATGCCAATTGCTAACCCTGACCTCGACCACGTCTTACGTGGCGGCCGCTGGGAAAAAAGACGTTCTACGTCTCCCGCGGTAGTCGAGGGGTGACTCTAGTTGACCGGCCTCAGAGCACTTGTAAATATAAACCCCCCCGGTAAAAGTCGAGAGGGGAGCCGCTGCGGGGTAGCGTAATTGGTTAACGCACCGCACGCGTTATGCGGAGATGTGGGCTCGACTCCCGCTCCCGGAAAAACGGCGGATTTTTTCTCGACTGATATTTTCAGCCTATTTAGCACTGTATTAAACAAACATGACAAACACATGTCATTCGGCACTATTAAATATATTGGAAACAGCCGAATAGCACTGGCAATGACGACTGCAACCTTGATATGTGTCCTTACTTAGTCCCTCGTCCCGTATCTTTTCTTGTTGTGCTATATTATATCTATATATATATATATATATATATATATATATATCTATATATATATAATATAGATATCTATATATATATATATTATATATATATATAATTTGTTTAGTATTTGTATTATCAACTACTATCTAATTTTAAATTAGAAGCTGCCTGCAGAGTGACACACTGAAGGCCTTAGCTCTGACAGTTTGTGAGAAAGCTAGGGGTTCAATTGCGCACGAAGCTACACCTCTGGAATGAGGCAGGCTGTACGCAAGGGCTCCAGATTAATTTTGACCACCTGGGAATGTTTAACCTGCTCCGAAATCTGAACCACGGGGGTTTTCGCTTTGCGGTTTCACCTGAAAAGAAGCCACCGCGTTGTGGGAGGCAGCCGTTTTGTCAGTCTTGATGTCGTCGGTAGCAGAAAAGGGTTCCCCGCGAATAGTTTTCTCCTAACACAAGTTACTTGGTTCATGGACCGGGAAGTCGAAAAGAATCGTTCTATTTCACGAAGAGTTTTTAGTGCGGCGCTCGTTGCGACAACTAAGCGGTCAATTCACCCTTCTGGCATGTAAATCAACAAAAAGAAGTGTGCAACGAATTCAGTCGGCCTCATAGTTAAATTGATACAGGTGCGGTTAAGTGTTCTATGGCTGTGGTTCCGGATTTTATCTACAGAAAGGTTGTTTGCTTCGTGTTTGTTTCACACCCAACATGGTGGAATTCCTATTTTCTGTGCAAGAAAGACGATATACCGCCTCTATTGTCTCCGTAGCGAAGGTTCATTCTCACCTTTTAGTGAGATGTCTGTGCTAATATAATCTCTACACACGCGCACGCACTCACGCACGAACACACAATATTTAATAATGCGCAGTTCAATACTTAAAAACTCACATGTTAAACAGTTTTTCGCCGGCCAGCTTTAACAGCTTCACGAGTGCACGAAAACTTAACCCAATTACTTGGACAAACAGTTTCAGCAAATAAAGCAATCAACAAAAATGGCCTCTTTGGAAACGCTGAGATTCCTTCAGAAGACCTACAAATAAAAAAAAATGGGCACACGTGGAAATCTTCCCGAGAAAAACCCACTAAACGGGCGTATCCATGAAGGCATTCGACGGGGTCAAGCTGCAGAAAACACACAATTATTATTTTTTCTTATTTCTATGGACTACCTTGCCTGGCAACTTTAGCGTGACGCTGCTTTTTTTGTACCACTCAGGCACATGGTTGTTATAAAACGAAAAAAAAAAAAAAACGTGAACGGCGTCTTGCGCACGTGGCGTTATATATAGAAGTGGCAGCTTCTCTGTCCTCTTCTGGCCCCATTCTGAAAACCCTGCGGGTGCATCTGAACTTTCCTTATCGGGCTCCGCGCGGATATTAAGCCGCAGGAGTTGTGTGCACTGGAGGGTGGTGCGCGGTTCGGGGTTGTACAAAAATGAAAGCGGTTGCGCGGTAGTCATTGATTTCATTTGGTTACATCATAAACAAACCACGGGAAGTGGCTGACAAGCGCCCTTCTACTAAAAGGTAATCAGGACTGCAAAGTCAGTTTCACCAGAGGCGTTTGAAAAGAATTAAAGCGGTGCTACCACGTGCGCGAAAATAGCGCCAGTAGTGGCAAAACCAAGTGTGGATATGCCTGCTTTGCGTGGCTGAGGAGGCAAAATTTCTGATATACTTGTTATGGTAATTAACTGTCATAGGAGTGTAAAAAATTACGTCGTGGTGGGTGCATGCACCGCGGGGAATGTATTTTCGAATTTGATGCACACTGGTCGGGCGGTCTTGGCTCGGTGCTGAGAAGTATTATAATGTCGCTAAAATGTACACATGGTGCATACGGCTATACGTGTCTGTGTAATTTTACTGGTTTAGAGCGACCACGTTTCATGTGGTCACTGGGAAACTCGAAACAACCCCATGGGACAGTTAAAAATACACGCATTTCATAGCTAACTATAATACTGTGACAGTTTATTAGTGAGGAGTTATATTGAGCAAAATTAGGGTTCTATTACAATCATGGTTTAAAATAAAGTTTATATACGCGCACACAAAAAGTTAACTAGACACTGTACACAATACCGAAATTGTTCTAATAGATAGATTGGCGTCCCCAGAAAGCGTAACATCAGTTTTTGGGACAGTACCTTTAAACGTATCTCCTCAATAATAAAAAAATGAAGCCATCAGTCGCTCAGCAGAGATGTGCCGGATGTGCCAAGAGTGACGTGGCAAACAACCGAACAAGAAGGGCGCGAGCCAGATCTCAAGGAAACACTTTAAATCTTTCGTTACATGGGACATTTCATACCTCATAAACACTATAAATGTACAGGTATATTTCAAGCCGTGCCGACATTTGCAAGCTGCCAAGGCGCCGCGCCAGTGGCGGTTGTGATGGTTATTGCAGTTCGGCGTAGTCACATGCCTAATACCTCCAACAATACGTATGCAAGATCTGCGCTATGTAAGCCCAGTTGTCGAGCCGTAAATTTGAATGTACGTCTCAAAGTTCGTGTGAAAGTGCACACGCACGTCTGTATAGTAATAGCACGAAAATGCCCACGTACTACCATTAAGTGCTCGTACACCGTAGTACCTAGACTCTGTTTTCACAATATGCATGCGGTGCTGTTACAAGTGGAACAGATGTCGCTACGTAGTCGAGACGAGTGTATCGAAGCGACTATAACCGGACTACCAATAAGAAGACTGAAGAGCAAAAGAGCGCCCTGACGTTGTTCTTGCTGTGGTTGCACTGTCCGCTAGACGTTTTCTAGGTAAAGTAAAAGATCGCGCGGCACATTAACATTGTTTTCCCAGCATCGCAAGACCCCTACGGCACTGAGGTTGGCGCACATAGAGCGGCTGGTATACGGACGTGTATGATGGGAAAGTTTATTTATTTGTTTATTTATTTAGAAACACTGCACGCCAATTCTTCTGGCCCGGAAGAAGGGGAATAACGTAAAAATAATCAGCAGTTGTTTCGAAGCTATTGTATCGAATGAAAAGTTGTTTTCTTAGTATGCGTCGAGAGCAGGAACTTAAGTTTCAGTTTTCCTGCTAGACCACGCCGCTTTCACAATCGCCTCGGTCTCCGGTTGCGTCGCGCGAAACGTAAGAAAATGGCGCGAGCGATAAAATGCGTTTTTCAATTGTTAATTTCTCGTCAATTAAACCATCTTTCGCAGCCGAATAAAAACTGAGTGGGCTACGGGGGAGTCGAACTTTGGTCGGAGCACAACTTGCTAGTTGCCTTTAGTGTCTTGTTAAGTATACATTTAATATAAAAGGGAGGTTGAACTGGAACGTTGCTGTTTTCATCACCTCTCTCCCATTTCTTCAGAACTGCCACCGAACTTACTATTTGCATACCAGGATTCTCGATTTGCTTAGGGTTGTTTTTCTGTGGGACATTTTGAATCTACTTTTTATTGCTTGTGTCCTTTTTTGGAATCATGCAGGGTGGCTTAATATGCATTCTTAAAACAAACTCATTTCGAAAGAAAGCGAACCTCACCTGATCTTAAAGTCACCATATTATCCTGTTGTTGAATCCTTGGAAGTGTATTTCAAAACATTGTTTCAGAAAAAAAAAGCGGAAGCTTAATATCCACGTTTTTGCTTCCGGCGCTGAAAGTGAAAAAATATCGAATATTCAGCGGACGACAACACCTTCAACTATGCAGTGTCTTCACAGCCCTAGCAACCGCCATAGGCGTGTCGTGAATTCTGAAACAGAAGCGACGCACTCTTCACACAGGTGGTACGATGGATACTGAAAAAGCGATGATTTGAGTTCGAATGGAAGCATGCGCTCTCGAAAGAAATGCTTGTTATCGAGGAATAATGAGCGTATTTAGGCAAAATTACATGACTACGTGTGATAATTTATGTGGACTAAACGAAAATAAAAGTACGCGATTTGGCAAAATTGGCACGCCAGTTAGGTGATTATAAATGTCCCCAGTTCAATTTAAAGGAATAACCAGCCGATTTTTGTGGAGAATATGCTCTCTATCTACATTGAAATACCATCGCTTTAAAAAATACCTTGAACAAGCACGGCTTTACTGGCAGGGTCCGAGAACGTTTGAAGAGAGATTTATTAGACCTACCAGCTGTAAGTATGCGGCCAGAACAAATGCTGGCAACCATCATAGTAGGCCGCGCGGCAACATACTTAACTGTTCTTGGGATGAAAAGAAAAGTCTAAAAACTGATCCCCAGCTAATACAATTATAAAATGCAGCCTTTCCTGTTTCTTTGGGGGTCTTTGAATCACACATTCAAACAGGGAGAACGGTTTGTCTACATACTGCACTGTTCCGTTTAGACACTACATATGGCGCCGCCTTTTAGGCTTCAGAAATGTAGTGCCGAATTAATATTAGTTGCTCAAATTTATTCAGAAATTTCTTGTTGTTAACCTACTATATAAAACGCGGGATTTGATATGAGCCAGAGGACACTCGCTCCACAAAAAGCGGTTGGCTGTCCTTTTAAATGTCCAGTTGTATCTCATCGAGGGGATCGAATCCTTATCCTGAGAGGTTTCCGGTGAGGTTCCGTCTGTACTTCGTTCAATGACGAGTTGTACATAGACGTTGCGCGAAATGCCTGCCTTGAGAAGATGTTATAACTCCTTATATTAAGGGTATCGCAGGAAGCTTATATTTTAGGGTCATTTCGTCTTTCAAATAATTAAAATACCCGAAATCATAGTGTGCCATTATGTAATGTTTAAAATTAGTGTCCAGCGGGCACATGCATTGTTAGTTATAAAATATTTGATAAAGTGCTTGCTTGATGATCTGAAATTCGTTGAAGACCATCAAATATGACAAACCCGGCTTGGGACACTATAGCATAGGATGCATGCGTTGTGGGCTTTATAATTGACTATTCACTTGTACAAAGGGACAAAACAGAGCTGCTCAGCCATCGATAGTTTCCGGGAAGGCATGGGGAAACAATTCCGCAGATAGTTCGCACAGTTGCTTTCAAATAGTTGCGGTCCCGTCCCATCAAGGTTTCAGCCGCTTCCTAAGCCGCCTGTGCATCAGTCTATTGAGGACAAGATACAATTTCTGCTAGAAACCAGTAGATCAAAAGCAAAAGAAAGCAGTCATTGCACGACAGGAGTGTCATGCGCCTTTGCCTCTATAGTCCAATAATTACGACCGAAGATTATCTGAGAGCGATAGCGCACATTGTCGAGGAGTGACCGGATCTGTTCAGGTTTTTACCTCTCCGCAATTTTTGTTCATACTGCGAACATTTTTGTAGCTCTAATTCTGCTTTTACACGGAACGAATTCGTCATATTTTGGGAACATCGTCAACAATATATTTTTTTTCCTTATCTTCGTTGATTTTCTTCTTGAAAGCGGGCTCGCGACGCTGCACACGGTCACATGTTGGTTCTATTACTGAAGTGCTTGATACTGGGGTTGGTTGGGTGGGCATGCCGACAGCATCGGAATTTAGTTCACGACAAATACTGGCGCCGTGCCTCGCACACTGATGATTTGAAATTAGTCAAAATATGATCGGAAGAATTCACGTAGGAAATTTTGATGCACCGGTGGCAATTGGAGATAAACGGGCCCCGCCGATTAGATGAAATCGCATTCGACGTAACGGTTTCGATTAAGGGAACATCATTTCGAGGTAATCGAAAATTTTCGATCGAAGAGAGAGAGAGAGAAAAGTCTCTTTAATGGAAAAGGCTTTCAGTGAACCTTCGGGAACGAGGTGCTACAACTCTCTACGTGCACCTCACGCCTGTGCGGTACGACGTGGGCATCGGTTAGGTTCGGGTAAAGGAACTTCCTGCTGATATTGCGAGAAATTTAGAAGAAACGAAAATACCTCGCCCGTACAGTGGAAAGAAGACAGCGCCTGACACGTGTACTGATGTATATCTGGCTTGTTGGCAAGTGGGTTCACTGATTCCGGGTTGGCCCGCCGCTAGCCAAGCTTGGTGTTATTACCGTGATGTTGCGGCGGTAGCTTCAAGGACTTCTGATTGAAGACATCGGCGAGACCGGTTCAGCTTTGTTCTGTGGCGGCAAGGGCAGGCGTCACTTCAGATGCAGGATTCGTAGCAGAGACCTCGCAGACGTCGGGAAGCGAAGCTGAGAATAGGCGGTGTCCGCTTTGAGGCTGAGAAAATCGAAACCACCAGGTAAGCGCTCTTAATAAAACACTGGATGCAGAGGGAAATAATGCTGTGTGAGATTCTCAAAAATATGAAGAAAAGGAAGCGGGCTCTGCGCAATTGAATGAGCGGTTTTCAACACCAGCTCGTGCTTATCCTGTTTTCATTATTTGGGTCACGGAAAAGCGACCGAACATCCTTTACTTGTCTCCCGAAATTCTGGCAAACTCAGTGCTCATGTTCGCGATTTGCTAGGACAAGAGATCATTTTATGCAGTTACAAGAAACAAGTAGAGATTCACGAGGACCTTTGATGCATTCATTTTGGTTTGGATTTGTTCTATGATGGCTGAGAAGACTGGACAGTGAAAACAATTGCTTGGCGGGTGGCTGGCGAGAGGTAGTCTGAATTTCCATACCCACTAGATTGTGTATATTGTACCAAATTTAAAGCCTCTCACACAACTACAAAAAATCAATTTTTTTGCAAAATAGATGTCAGTTCGGGCAGTAGTTTGTAAGCCATCTTTTGCAAAGTTGGAATTTGTATTTCCAGGAGGAAACCTCCTACATAGCGTGGCGTAATTTTTACATCTTTAGAGAGCTCCGTACGAACCATTGACAGCTACAATAAGCCAGGATGCTTCTTTCGTGCTACCAAAACAAAAACAATTTGTAGTAAACGCACTTTTCTGCCGTGAAGCTGGTAGGGCGACTGGAAGCGCTCTGAAGCGTTATAGGAGTGCTTTGTGGTGCCTTGATCGAAAGAAATGTTGTACCGACCTTACATTACGAGAAAATGGGCGACTAGCAAAGGGAAAGTTTAATATGAAATTTTTGTTTTGGGTCGTTGTAAAAACTTACTACATATGTGTATACGCCTTCCGGAGAGCGTCATGGCAGCCCGTAGAATGCTTGCTTGCATTTTGAAAAATTAAATAAGGCAGCGAGTTCAGGTTTTACGGGACTTCGGTGTGCGTTATTCGCGATTCGCAAAAAAATTAGCAGTACATGATTTAATTATGTATATTGGATTTACTACGTATATTAGGAAATAAATACGAACTCTAGCGCTAAATAGCGTCATAGTTGCGTTTTTACGGTGTCTTTGAGAAAGGAAATGATACACCGGGTTTATATTTGGATGGAAGTCGGGGCTGGTATGGGAAATGTGGGTGAAAATTGCATATTTGTAATGTTAACTAGTATGTGTAGGGAAAACAACAAAACACGTGTTTTTGTCCTATTGAGACGCTGCATGAAAAGGGGCCTAAATGTTCGCACACTGTACTATAAAAACGTAGTGTTGCGAACAGTCCCAATTTTCAGGGAAAGTGGGGCACGTTGTGGGGGATATGCACGGTTATGTGCATGGAGTAATTACGAGTTGTGTAAAAAGTGCAACTCGAAGCACTTCAAAGCTTTGGACGCACGTTTCCTTGTCTCCTCCGAGAAATATTTCGCTGCATTAAATTTTAATTTAGATGGAAAAGAAGAAACGCAAGGGGAGTTCTATAGGTAATGTTTCAAGTGATTGAAGTTATTGCGCTCTTAGGGAAAGTTAACGAGTACGTACTTAAGCTTTACTTAATGAGGTAGCTTAAAGGAGCCATGAAGAGAAGACACAAGTTTGGTTCATTCGAAACTTTGCCTCACTAGAACCATACAGAAACAATTTCCGGGAACAAACTGACACTCGCTAAAAAGTAAAAACAATAGGCAAAAACAATGACGTTTCGGGGCCCGTACGGGTCCCTTGTTCACAATGAAACTAAAAGCGGCTCGGCCGTAGTTATACATGCGTGGAACATCGCAAAGCGCATGCGTATGTCGTAGGCCCACGTGTCCGATTAAGAGCGTTCGGGGTTGTTGCAACGTTCTACGCATGTATTATTACGGCCGAGCCGCTTTTCGTTTCATTGTGAACAAGGGACCCGTACGGACCCCGAAAGGTCATTTTTTTTACCTATTCTTTTTACTTTTTGGCGAGTGTCAATTTGTTCCCGAAAATGTTATTTCCTCTTCATACGAGTTTTCGTCAAACTTTGGACTATACTGACACAACTGTTAACGCAAACTTCGCTCAAATAAGCTACATAATTAGGAAAACAGGGAATTACCATGCGTCCAACTAGCTCATTTCCAGCAACAGGACCTATGATGTCATACCAGAATGCTCTGCGATTGGTGGGGGCCGGCAAAGGCCAACGCAAGTTATGCACGGCTTACCAGTTTGCATAGTGAGCTACATGCCCGTGAAGCATACAGCACGTTCCTTTTGTGACACTAAGAACGCTGGAGTAAACTGTTGAAGTTCCGAACGAACACGCAAACGTGTACGCCAATGCGTACGAGACTACCGCTGGCCGAGCTGGACATGTCGCCGTTGCGTAGACTAATTTTCGGGTTCGAGGCTCTTTGGGGCACATAACCGCGACCTTACTTGGTATCTTAATCTCTTGACAGGAAGTTGACATCATATCGCCAACCAGCAAAGGTAAAAATAGAAACGAGGGGAGTAAAGAACAGCAAGCAGCGACGAGATAGTGCCATTCATCGCAGTTTCGGAATGGTGGTCGTGTTGGCTTGTTTGCTGTCGGTACCAGCTGGCTTTCAGTTTACAAACACTGATCTCCTTTCATGCGCTGCCCGACAACGAACCTCAATGAAGCAAGTGGCTACGTTTGTGAACTTCGCAAACGAGGAGAAAGGGAGCTAAAGAAAGTACGAGTGTGCTCGCTTCATTTCTGACGAAGTGATTACTGCACGGACCCTTACGTTAGCTCACTCCTGGGACATGCCGCAGCTCGTCGCCGACTTGGTCAAATCGCCGTCAAAGCACTCTGAGCTTGGAAAAAAAAATACCGTACACACCGGGCATTGACGCTCGTATCTTTTTGGTCGGAGCAAAGAGATCGCGCGAACGGATTTCCATACACGAAAACGGCCAACTGGCATAACCGATACTGCTACTAAATTTGAACTATTAATAGGCAGTTTTAGCATATCGTTACCGTGTTTGCGTTACCGTTAACCGTGTTACCAGAAGCCGCTGGCGACGGTGAAGCCTGTGTCCGGTAAGTTATCGTTCGCGGTAACTCTCGCGCTGCGCAGTCGACTCCCGCAAATACGGTAAACGGTGACGTAAACACGGTAAGGATATGCTAAAACTCTCTATTAACCGCAATAAAAATACGGCACATACGTATATGTATGTGGCCCTATACGCATACGTATACTCATACGCATATGTATTCATGGTGGTCATCGCGAACGGAAACAACACAAAAAGAAGAGGATTGATGACACAGGCACACAATTCTCTTCTTTGTGTGTTGCCGTTCGCGATGAACTCCATGAATGCTATCCAACTCGCCCAATTTGCTACCTTGCATACGTATTCGTTCCGTCACGACGGGGTGACGAGGCAGTGGTACCGTCGGCTGGGCATTTGTCTGTTGTGAGTATCGCGGAATGGTCGCTTTCCGGTCCATTCATGTATTGAGCGTTTCAAGTGGTGTGAGAATGTTAAATGCAAGCCCGAGCTCCTCGGCGAGAGCTTGTTGCCCGGATCAGGCGATTCCATGACTAGTGCTGCGGGTGTACTAGGTTTTATTAGCATTTTTAGAATGGCTGCCGTCTCAGTTTTGGCACGAGTTCCCGTTCCTGTATATTCCCGCGTCTGGGCGCTCTATGGATTCGACATACCAGGTATCTGTTTCATGTACCGGTTCATTTGACGCCATTGTTCACGTCACGAAATGTACAACTTAGCGGGAGATTTAAAAATCTGGCCTAAGTTGCCTTATTTCTCAGTGAATAAAGCATCGTTTGCTTCCGGGAAAGCGCTTATAGGTACTATGAAACGCCTAATCTTTCGAATAAAATAAATTTTTGTTTTGTCTTCATGGCTCCTTTAAGCGTGTGAGATGTTTACTCACTGTTGCTAAAAAACCGAATTGGGCACCTAGTTAAAATATTGAGAAAAGTTTGGGCTTGATATAGGCGACGTGTGGGTAAAGGATTACTGGAGCCGCCAAGCGAAAATACCAAGTAGAGTTAAGAAGATACCGCCATATCCATCAAGCAATCATGCCACTTTTAACTCAACTGCAAACGATAACGGAGATCATACGAAAAAACAAATGCCGCACTCTTTGGCATCTGGTTGCTTTGATCACCCACTTCAATGCTAGCATAGATCCAAAACAGGCTGATAACTTTGTTTTTGATATTTCCCCTATGACCGCCCTGCGGTCATTCTGAAGCAGCAAATTTTAGAATAGAACGATGACTCTGTTTTTACAATAGACACAACTGCGATAGACACAACGAAGTTGGGGGAGTTACAAAAGTATAGTTCTAGTACGAAAAAGCTGCTTCCCTTATTGGTGCGTTCATGTCAGAGTAAATGACGTGTTTCAGGAGAGGAGTCTAGTTCAAGTTTGCCGACGTGTTGTACGCATTGTTTTGGGTGAACGGGGAGAGGAACAGGCTGTAGGGAGTGTACATGTTAAGGCCACAAGGGGGCAGTCAAGCTTAGTGTACGGGCGAAATTTCCAAATTACGTGGTGAAAACTGTAGGACCCTTTATTGCGCGTCCTGAACTTAGTCAATGCAAAAACTTTTCGCAAATCTCTGCGCCGCAAGTTTGGAGCTCGGTGAGAAATGAACAGTCATGGAGGCCTACTGCTTGTCAGACATCGACAACTGGCGTTCACGGGGCTTCCCCACCGATTTTCATCAAGAAGTGTTGCTTCAGGGAAACGTGGTTCCTGATGTGCTCGTTAAACTATTTTTGTTCTTTCACGGAAAGGGAAAACAGAAAGAGCAACCACAAAAAAGGCGAAGACATGCAGACGACTTTAAAGCAAGCATATGTCGTAAGTAAGAATGTACCATGACCTGAGAGGGGGTTGTCGCGTGAGCTGGCACCCGTTAGACATTACGGGAATCCGACCTTGAGGAAAGCGTTACGGAGGAGCCTGAGCGGCCAACGAACTACGTTCCTTTATTACGTTGCCTTGGGGCTACCAAAAAGCCGCGGAGAGTACACGCGTAAGCCAGCGCCTTCACTGGTGACTGGGGAATATGCTTGGTGATCAAACCAGCGCCGCGTCCTCTTGCATATAGCAAAGTTTCTGGTGGGCTGAGTTCTTATCATTGTTGAATGATTCGTTATAGCAGCGTAATTTTATTGTAACATTTAGGCTTTCCTTACAGCCATAAAGTTCGCGAATGTTTAAGATCTCACAAATAAAGAGAGAGAGAGAGAAACAACATTTATTCAGCCTGCGTAAACCCGGTGGGTTACCTACTGGCACGAGAGGAATTGAGGGGCACGACAAAGTAGAGGGGTTTCCGATTGGCGTCAAATAAAACAATAAATATATCTGTGTTTTTCTCAGATTTTGAGGCATCCTTCGGAACGCGAACAATGCTTGCCCACAGCCCTGCGAACGAACCTCAACGGCTGAATTTGCTCGAATAGGAAGGACATCATCTCTGACTTGGTGGAGGGGGAAAAAGTTCAACGTCCCAGGTATTATTACAGCCTATTGAAGAAATCCCAAATAAAGGAACCGAATCCGCTAAACTAATATTTTGGCTTAACACCCTGAGCTTAGAAGAACTGAGTGCGGCAGGATGTTTTAATAGGTGGCCGATGGCGGCCGTAGTTGGGGTGACACGTATACAAATGGTAAAGTTTTTTGCTTGGTTATGTGCACCGAAAAGCAGCATTGTATGAATGCTGCATGGTGTCCCGTAAATTTAATTCCAGCAGCAAGGAAAAATTTTCAGACAGTAGGTATAACGTCGGGTGGTGAGCGTCTAGTTGCGGGCTTATAGATTGACTGGGCTCTTCGAGGGGTCTTCGTACGCGTTGTCCTGTGGTTGTGGTTCTAGATATTCCCTGGAGTGCCTACTGACCCTTTATTTCTTAGTAGTATTTCCAAATTTAGATTTTTACAGATAGAAGAGCCGCACTGCTTCTCGTATGCCTGTTTGGTATTCTGGACTGTTGCCTTCCATTTGTATGTTCATTTATGAGTTCCTGATACGTATTTTACATGCACAGCCACCGATTCGGTGTTTCTAATTTTTGCTGCCGCACGTAGCATACGAGAACCAGGAAGTTGCCGGACAGGCGACTGTTCGTAATACAGCGGAGCCGCTTGGATGAGAGCGTAAGGATAAAAAGATCACCGTAACCGGGCCCTTCGTTGTCGTAGGAGCCGGAGCTGGGAGCCTGTCCCCACTAGTTCTTCTCCCCACGCCCCTAAACGCAACTTTGCTTGATTTGATAACGTTTGATTTATTGATTACATGCTGAAAGCCACTTCTTGGTGACCAGAGGAACATAGGGGAAGTTTTATTCACCCTGCGATGTAGTCCACCGGGCAAATCGGTCTCTAGAAATCAAGGGGTACAAATATTCCAAGAAAACAAAGAAAAAAAAACGGGAAAGATGACGGAAGAGAAAAAAAGCAATACATTTACGTGATCCTGTACATGTCTTCGTGGTCACATACTGGTCACATACACAAGTGCAATGTCGGAAGGAAAAACACGACTGTATTATCGCCAGAAACGCGAAATGTCTGCAAGGTGAATGCGAATAACATCGGCAAGCGTCCTCAAAGGAAATCAGTTGTATATATTACAAACAGGCAGCGATATCCGATTTCAAGCGTTCTTAGACTTGATTTCTGGTGTCGGTATGTTACTGCGCACTCAAATCAGATTTACTGCTTGAAAAAAGAAGCGTAAAAAAATTATTTTACGAGCGCCCATTTGACACTCTTACCATGCGTGCTACGTGTTTGATGCGGTGAACAAACTGCATGAAAAAAGCCAAATCGGTTACACCGAGAAAATTGAGGAGTTTAACAACCCCCAGCGATGGCTCAGTGGCTGAGCTTTGTGATGCTGTTTTGCTGCTGAGTCCAAGGATGCGGGTTCGACCCCAGGCCGCAGTGGCTGCGTTTTAAACGGAGTCCAAAGAGAACAAGGCCCGTAGGTTAATATTTCTTTGCACGTTCAAAATCCCCAATTGGTCAAAATTAATCCCGAGCCCTCTAATACAGCGCGGATCGTAGCCCAGATGTAACTTCGGTGCGTTAAACCCACAAAACTAGAATTGTTATTAAAATCCTAAACGAGTAGCTTCGGCGGTGCAGCTTGCGAAGTGACCATAATGTGCGAAGTCCAGATTGGGTTTGAAAGAAGATGATGGAAGCATACCTGCGCTACGTTAGAAAATGAACCGGATGATTTGTTCCAGGCATTTATGTGGGGTTTTATATGGGGTTACAGCTGATTACTGCTTCTTTAAAAAATTGCGCCACCTTTGGCGTACCTAGCAAAGCTTTTTGCTGCCTGCAATATTTGAAGGCTGAGTTAGTAACGACAATTCCCGTACTGCCGCTAATTTTATGAGAGAGAGAGAGAGAGAGAGAGAGAGAGAGAGAGAGAGAGAGAGAGAGAGAGAGAGAGAGAGAGAGAGAGAGAGAGAGAGAGAGAGAGAGATGATCTGTAATGAAGCTGGTGATGTCAGCCGAACTAAGCTGCCTGGCTTGCAACGCCAGATGAATGCGGTGACGGTAATGGTTATAAGCAAAATGACGTACACATATGCTTTAGCTATTTTCAAGGTCTGATCGAGATTTGTGTATTTAAGGGACACTGAAGTGATTTGTAAATATTGCGGGATTACTAACGAAAATTGTAGACCGAAGTCCATAGGCCATGTTTCGACCACTCGGAGCGCGTTTACGCGAATTTCTTTATTAGAAAAGTCAATTCGAAAATGCTGACCTCCTCTCACCCCCTCGCCCATTTTCTGTGGCGTTTTCGTGTGACGTCAGGAGGAGACGAGCAGGCAATTGGCTGCGCTACTGCACGGCTCGCCGACCTTCCGACCTAGTCAGTCGGCCCAGCGTTTAGTCCACCGGCCGCCGACGGGTCGTCGCAATTCGCTCGCTCAGTTGAAATTAAGCCACAACACGTTTGTGAATGGAAGAATATGCCTTTCTTTACTTTGTTAGTTTGTACACTGTATCAAACTCCGAGTCCGGGTCGTTACACGCAAGCGCTGCACAAGTGCACATGCGACGCTTCGATGTCTTTACGATAGTAGGAAAATCTAATGCCACTTGAAGGTGGGAGAAGAGTCACCGAAGTCAATATAGGTACTAAGGAAATAAAATAAACTCAAACTTTTACCGTAAGCGCAAAACTAGACAGCCGGAAGCACTTTTTTGCGCTGGGTGAACAAGCACAGCGGTCAGCAGCACGACCACACATCTGCGAACGCTTTTCCATCTGATAAATGGAATTGCTAGAATTGAGAAATTGTGGAAGTTTGCGGGACGTTTACTGCACGAGCGCTATACAACAAATATTCACCTAAAGTACATGAAAGGCTAAAAGTAAATAAAAGTGTAAACTGGTTGTACATTATATACCTTATATATTCAATCCTCGAGCGTGTTGGCCCGTGGCCGAGTGGTTTGAAGCGCTGGGTTTGTTATTTTGCAAGTCGCCAGCCACAAGTTCGAATCCCCGAAGGTGCATGATTTTTTTGTAAGTTGATGTTTTCGTTTGCGGCCGATGTTTTCTAACCTGAGTTCGCCATTTTTTTGGGTCGTAACGTTCACTGCTCCACGAGCGAGTTCGCAGAACGCGCGCAGACATACACTGACGCGCTAGCGAGCTCTCGCTGTTGCCACAAGCACCGACTGCTTGCGGGCAGTGGGCACAGGCCAGAATCAGCACACCTTTGGCCTGGTGCGAGCACGCTTTTTACGATACAGGCATGAGAGAGGCAAGTTCCGAATATGCGGGAAAAGCGCATGATATTTAAACGTCTGCGGTGACGCGGAGGGCGTTCATCGACTGCGTAGGCCTCGGCTAGTGATTGCTACAATTCCAAGCCGTCCTGGGAGGTTTATCTTAGGCTTAATATAGCCGACAACGTTGCAGAAGCACAGTACGACGATTACTGAGATATCGAGAATGCCCATACAACGCCGCCGTCGGATGTCAAGCATGTTGTTTTACATAACCGAAACTTGTTTGAATGCTAACCTTGGACATCGCCCAATCATGGTGCCACCTCCTGCCCACGTCACAGCGGCCGCCACAGACCGCGTTGGTGCGGCCGCCACAGACCGCGCAGGTACATGGAGTTTTTTTTTCCCACTTTATAAAAAAATTACCGACTTATCAACCGGATAAACGATCAAAAGTGTGGTAATTTGAGGCAGTCTACGCAGTGCAAGTAAAACCGGGAGCTTGACAAATTCACTTCAGTGTCCCTTTAAGTACGCAAAGAATGGTTTTTGTAGCGGAAGTATTTCAATGACACAAATACGTCCCTCAGTTCTAGACCCACTCCACCTGGAGTGGGAACTTGTTCACCGTTCGATTCGATTCCATTCGACTCGATTCGATTCGATGCTGTTTTATTGGTCACAGAAGAATAGTGAAATTGGTTGGCAGTTTTCTGTGCGGTGTTATTCAATTTTTGCGTGAATTAAAAAAATAATTCTGGCGCGGTATTGCAATTTCGGAGCAGGTAGCAACATTAGAAGAATAAGACTTGTTGCCCATGAATTACACTTGAAAATAACTGCCCATCGCTCTTCGCTCTGGGTAGCCTGGCTCTGTCTCTCGAGAAATAGCCAATATCCCGAGCGACTAGCGATATGCAGTTCGATAAGCAGCAACCTACGGGGCAGAACCGACTGCAAAAATGACAGTTCGCTAGACAGTGGGTCCCCGCGAAAAAGCAGCTACGACAAAACAGCACCGTAAATAAATAGGAAGACTGAAACTGTTTTTCCGTCATTTTGCAAACCACCCTGAAAATACCTTTCAAATTTGGTGTTTTTTTTGGCCCAGCTAAGTTGCTTCGGAAGTTGGCTAATGAATCGTGACTGATTATCTGATTAGTCCAGGTGAGAAAAATAGTGCGGTACAATACATATAAAATACAGGAACATGCGCTTTAGTCGCGTCGTCTCAGAGTGTATCGGTATATGTTTACACTCCGGCTGAAGTTAGCTGAAACACCCATACATTTAGTAGTGGGTTGAACAATGAGATTGATTCGAAGATTGATTAAAAATGTGGGTAAATGACTGTCTGACTGGTTGGATTTAATAGATATCATAATAACTGACAATGCAACTTGAGAATATTTTGTTGTGATTACAATGTAATATTTCCTTTTTGTGGTCATCTATCTTGCGCCGGAAAGAGCCTTTCGATATGCCGCCCATTTGGCCTGTCCCGCTAGCGAAATTGCACCGTGCGTATTTTTCGGCCTACCGCCATTTTCATAGCCGTTCTAAGATACCCGCAAATGTCCATGATGGCTACCGCTCTTTGGTAGGTGGAAGCATAAGGTCAAAGTCATTCACAAATTACAAAAAAGTTATTTCTTTTGCAGTGCGCAGCCAGAAATGGCCAAGACCGGAGATGCCGACCGGAACGCCTTCCGCTCCCCGCTAGCAGACGACGCTCGCTTGCCTAGCGCAACTCGCAACCGCAGCGCCGCGGTGGCGAGAGTCGCGGCCGGCCGCCTTCTCTCCACGGCCGCGGCGGGGAGATACGGAACTGAAACTAAAGCGTGGCAAACTGTTCGCATGGCGACGCAGTGAAACATCCCCCTCGCGAGGGGCACGATCAAATGCCGAGCATTTCCGGGGGCGCACGACGTTAAGTAGTTTGCGTTACGTTAATGTTGTTGCACTTGTGGCAACTCCTGACGAGAGAGCGTTCGTCAGCAGTAAAATTGGCAGCCTCGGCGCATGTTGAGTCCGAGAGAGGGGAGAGAGTGTCCTTGAAACGTGCCTGGGCGCGCTATCGAATGTTGATCGCGCCGATAGCGAAACGTCTGAGCCGGGCATGTCGAGGCGAGCGATGCGGACATCTACGGACGCCAAGAACGGGTGACATCGTGAGTTAAAGAAATGCTCTGCATTTAAAACAGCATATCGTTAAAGCAGTACCAAAAAATCACAGAAACAAAATCGCATGTGACAAAAGAGCACACAGCAAAAAACTACACCTCGTCATAAAAGCGCACGGTAGAAACAGCCCGGTGGGAAAGCAGCACGCCCAAAGACAAGAAACTCTGAAACAGCGCAGATGGCAGCTGCGGCAGACCGTAATGGTTAGCGTGCAATCATTTCTGCGCACAATGTCGAAACAGAACTAGGATAAGACGCAACTGAAATATCTGCATAATGCGCTTGTAGTTTCAATTTTGAGCATTAACCTTATTGTACGAACGGAAGAAAAAATGGCAGCATCTCCGCTCCGTGGATGGTGGCGAGGGTTCAGAGTACGGGGACTCGAAATGACATCCAAGTTGCGCCCCGACCGTCATTCGATTTGAGCCGTGAGTTGCACCTTGATTATTCCCTAAGTAAAACTGCAACTCACGGCTCAAATGTAATTTCGCTTGATTTTCGCTTGACGGTGGTGTGCGGACGGATGGACGCGGACCGAAATTGGGAGGTCATAATGTACTCCACACCGTTACAGGTGGGGGAGTGAGCCGTTTCACTCGCGGGTACTAACTCACGGGCGTAGCCCAATGGGTAAGACGACTGACACTAACTCTGTATAGTCTACCAGACACATGCTCGAATCCTGCCGGTGCCTGTGTAATTGTTTGAGAATGTAAATGCTATGCGCATGGACGCGGACAGACATTGCGCGGTCGTAACGTGCTCCGCACCTAAAAAATTTCACGCTCCCTCACTCTTTTATTCATGTTTTTCCTCGTTTGACTATTAACGCCGAAAGAGAGAGAGCCTAACTTTATTGTACCCGAGACGGGGTAAGGGAAAAAGTGGTATGGGAGTCCCCTTAATTCTTTCCCCCTGAGACGGCGGCCACTAGTCCTTGTGCCCTGGCGGCGGCTTCGGCCATCTGGACGGCCCGGAGTTGAACGTCCGGGTCTGAACTGAGCAGCATGGTCTCCCAATGCTCTGAAGAAGTGATGTCTAGTGCTTGAGGTGTAGTGTTTACTTTAAGGGGGCAGGCTCACAAAATGTGCTCGAGGTCGGCCCTTGCTGAACATAATTTACACTTATTTTCGTATAGTACGGGGTAATAATGACTGTACGTCACCGGGTTCAGAAAAATGTAGGACGTCACTCCATGCTACTGACTGCCACTTCCCCATGTGCGATGAGCTGAGGAATATCTGGTCCTCCCTAATCTGTAATGATCGATTATCTTTCTATAGGCCACAATGCGGTCCCTACCCCCCGTGCGGAACGATGCATCAGGTGATTATGGGCAGTCTCGGAAGCTGAGACCTCCAGCTGCCACGAGTGTGCCGGTGCTCATATAATTCTGACCCCTTGGAGTATTAATTCTTTGAATCCCTCTAAGGATTCCTTGGGCATCGGGTGAGATCCTTCTCTTTGCGAAGTTTATGATCGCAGATATGGGAATCGCTAATTATGAATTTCGCTTTTGTAGAAGACAGCGCTAGTTCAATGGCTACCTCTTCTCCTATCCCTGGAGTGTCCGTGAGCATCGTTGCGGAGGCTATGCAATGGCCCTGCCGATCGACCACTGCCACGGCCGTGGCGTTGTGTCCACGGTACTCGGCCGCATCCCCGTAGGCAAACGTCATTAGAGCAACGTAATATACACAACCCCTCTGCCCAGAAATATTCATCCCGTGCATAACCTAAAGTGGAGGACTGAAAAAGCTGAACCCCCTGAAAAGTGATTCCAACGCTCTGATGACGTGGAGTACTAGCGCTGAAATCACCTCCTTACTGCTGTTTCAAAGCGGGTTCGACTAATCTGACTTTATTATAGAGTTATATTATCTTGACGATTGTCTAATTACCTTATAAATAACACGTTTTGCTATAGCTGCAGTTCGGAGGCACCATGCCACATCCGGATCTGGAATTACTTTGTAAAGGCACTCTGTAGAAGTGGCGTTTGATGAAGCCCTCTAATACACATTTTTGAAGATACCCGATATCCCTCTGACAAAGCCTGCCCTAATAAGTGAGAATGCAGTTAATAGTTGTTTGAATACACCCAATTAGATTGTGAACAATATGTGAGGTATTGTCACCGAAGCAGGTGACGCTATATAACTCTTGGGCTCAGCCCCACCCGTATTCTTAGTCTGAGTACTGCATGCTTTTTGTGGCTGTAGGATGTGCTTTACGTGTACGAGTTCGTACCCAAAAAAAAGTGGTTCATTTGAGTCCCTTTTCTGGGGTGGGTCACACCTGGATAATGCTTCACGCGCGGCTTCCATAGCTACGGCGCGAAAATGAGGGGATAGGCCAATGCCTATCGTCCAAGGTCAATGAGCGAAAATTATCAATGGGGTTTATTATCGAAGCCAACGTAACGACCCCTTCTTTCAGGGGGTATCTCGTTGGTTCGGCGACCAAAGCCGCTCGGCCGCGGGCGGGTAGACCTTGGTGGTCGAGGGTGGCTGGGAATAGCTCGGCTCCTGTCGCTTCTGCTCCTGTCCCCGTCACCCCGTCGAGTCAGGCAGAAAAGTGATTCGTTTTTAAACGGAGGGGGAAAATAAATGTACTCAGAATATTTTGAACTAGTCTGGGAGCTCACCAGCATACAACCCAGTCCCGGGATGGCGGTATATAGAGGGAAGATTAGGACAGGATAGAGAGAAGTAAAGATTTGCAAGGTTAGGAAACAGTAGCAAAGCGTAGTTCCATCGTGGTCGATAGCGTCCCACACAAACACTCTTCAAACGCTGCTGCCTGGGGTCATGCTACATTCGGGAGACTAGAAGCCTCGACAGGAACGATGAAGCGTAGAGGCGAGCTTGCCAGTGACGAAAAGCAGTCTGCGGCGATTGCAGGCACTTCAACTACGTCGTGTCAGCCGGCGCAGGCTCTCCGGATGGGTTGCCAGGTCCTCAGAACAATAAGTCACTAGAAAAATGTTGAAAGTTGCCAGAAAAGTCGCCACCTTAAACTCGATGTTTGAAACGAAGCCAGAAAATTGACCATTTTTAACAAAGCCATAGAGTAATTCTTTTTGATAACCTGCGTGGAAACAAAAGGCAGCAACTTCTAGAAACAGGGAAACTGGGCCCCAAATATTATTCATTTGCCGCAGATCAGAAAAACAAGTTGTTGACCATTGTGTACTAATAAAACTAAAATATGTAAGTTTACGTAAAGTATTTGGACAATATCATTGGTCATAGAACGTGTGTTTGCCGCACACAGTTTTTCACCTCTTTTGCTGCCTCCTTACATTCCTGCGCCTATGAAAAACCGCCATACACGCTTCCACCCCTTCTGCACAGAATCTCAAGCGCCCGTGAACTGCCTATAAACATCACTCTTTGAAGTGACGGCATTGCTTAAAGTCTTCGACGCGATTCTTATGGTAGGGGATGGATAATTAAAATAAGCTACAACAAATTTCAACTTGTTCGGGTAAGCGGTGCTGTACGTTAGTGGTTTTGAGTGACACGGACTCCTTATGCCCAATTCTCGTCTTCGCCATATCATTTTCATTTTCTGTTCTCATTGGCTTCCAGTTTCATCTTGACTCCGAATAAGCACTGAATCACCAAATGAGAGTTTTTCTCTTGACTGTAGGTGTCGGAAAAGCTCGGGAATATACAGGGTGATCAAAGTTAGGTCGACACGTTTTTTCAAATTAGGTGCCTAGATTTAAGTGAGTACTTCCTCTACAGTGAGGTTATGCGCCCAGGGGGACACAATATGGAGTGGTAGTTACTGATGTCGATGGCCCGAATAATTAAAATTGAATAATTAACTTTTCAGTGGCTGCAGCAAGCGGGCATGTTTGTATTGAACAGCTAGACGCAATCGTGTTTCTACGCTGTTTCATTTGGCAGAGTTCTTATAGCCCATCAGTACTCCGAGATATCGAAGTGCACAGTTGAATTTCCGTTCACAAGATAACGCATGCAAGAGAATGAGAAGCGGCCAGTTTCTGACGTGCGATGTTTAGTTTGATAATGAGGATGATGCGCAGGCAAAAGTGATAACTGCCTTTCTTTCACTCTCGGCTGGCGAAATCACGGTACAAGAGCGGTTCCGAGCACTGCCGTTTGCGATTGCACAAGCCGGCACCGAAAGGGTGCAAGTCTATCACTTTTGCCCAGTCCTCCACCACCGTTGTCAAACTACACACCGTGCACAGCAGGCGCATCGACAAAAGGGAGGAATTGTGCGCCGGTTCTGGCGGCCTTGCATGCGTAATCTTGCGAACTGGAACTAAACTTAGAAGTTTGATATCTCGGAGTACGGATGGGCTAGAAGAATTCTGCCAAATGAAACATTGCAGAAATACGATTCCGTCTAACTTTTCTATACAAACAAGCCTGCTTACCGCAGCCAGTAAATGGTTAATTAGTAGATTTTAATTATATTGGCCCGCGACATCAATAATTACCTCCTCATTCTGCTGTCCCCATTGGTGCATAACCTCACTGTAGGGGTGGTGTTCACTTAGATATAAGCGCCTAATTAAAAAGAAACTGTCGACTTAGCTTAGATCACCCTTTATAAATAACCACCAGCGCTAAATGAATACAGAAAATAGCAAAGTCATCGGACTCAAAATTCAGTTGTAACGAGCCTCTAAAAGTGAAGAGATTTAGTGTATTCTCAGCATTTTTCTCTCACTTGATTGACAACATGGATGTGATCCGTGGATGAATACCCTTTCCTAAACCCAGGCTGCTCTTTGGGTTGTTGAAAATCCAGGTTTTCACCTATGCGCCTAATTATAAATTTTGGTAAACAGCTTGCAAGCAACTCAGGGTAGGCTGACGGGTAGGCAATTCTTAAGGTCCGGGGGCCTTTCTTCTTATGAATCAGGATAACGTTGGCATTTTTCGAGCATTACGAACACAGTATAGCAAACTTTTCCAGTACAATATCTCCACTCCCCTTCAAAAGATCCGCGGTTGCGCCTTGGTCACCTGCCGCTTTTCCTCTTTTCATGCCTTTGAGAGCCTTTCCTACCTCCTCTTTAGTTACTTGTACGACATCGCAAGTTGAGCCTGAGCTTCTGCTCTCTGTAGTTTCCCGCGGTCTAACGCCGCTGGCATACAGCATGGAATGAAATCGTTCCGCTACCTTCCTTATTTCGTCCAAGTTGTGCGCAGTGTCACCCTCCTTGTGTCTGACTGCGTACATCGGGTTTTTGCCGATGTCTAGCGTTATCTTAGTTGCTTTCAGGCTTCCCACTATTTGAAGCGTTTCCTCGATTCTGCCATTTTATATGCACCAATGTCGTTTGTTTTATTTCTGTCAATCAGTTTTGACAGCCCGGCTAGATCAATATGATCTGCCGTACTTGGCACTTACTGTTCTTACCTTTGGGAATCAATTCCTTCGTTTTCAAACTTAGTTTAGAGTCTGTTCCTACATGTTCTCGTTTTCTAACTTAGTTTATAGTCTGCTCCCTACATGTTACTTCTCCCACAGCTGCTGCTGATCCACTGATTGCCGATGTTAGTTTGCCATGAGCCCCGCCTGCACTGACCTCGTTCTGCTCGTGTAGAAGCCCAAATTTGTTTTGATGAGTTATTTTAAACTCGTCCGATCTGGCCCTGCCTGACTCGAAGCGGGGTTTCTTAAATTCCTCCATTCTGTTTTGAGATTGAGCCTTAGCTTGCATATAACCGTGTCAAGTTCACTGCTCCGAATCTTATTTAGCACCTTTACGTCTTCCAGAATACTTGGGTTGTCACTTAAAATGAAGTCCGTTACGTTTTTTTGTTGTACCATCGGGACTTTTTCGTGTTCTTTGCTATTGTTTCGTTTGTAAAAGAAGGCATTCATCAGCCTCTGGTTATTTCTAACAAGAACACCAACCAGTGTGTCTCCTCGACTGTTGCGATTCTCTATACCAAAACTTCCCACTGGCCATTCTCCCATTCGTCTCTTCCTGACCCTTACGTTAAAGGCCCCCATAACAATTCTGAACTGTGTTCTTGCCTTGATAATTGCTGATTCGATGTCCTCGTAGAAGGTATGCTTCATCATCATAACTAGTTATTGGCACATCAGCCTGTCATGTTTCTAAACCTGTATCTATTGTTTAGCTTGATCCACACAGCGGCGACTCCCTCGCTAATGCTGACATACTCCTCCACGTTTCCTCGTATTTCTGTGTGAAATAAAAAACCCATTGCGTGTTCTTTCTTCTCTTGGGGTCCTCGGTAGCACAGGTTATGCCTGCTTGTGAGCTCCATGAAGTCTTCTCCTGTCCTAACTTCGCTTAATCTAATGATATTCCAGTTAATGTCCTCCAGCTCCTCTACTAGTACAGCTTAACTTTTCTCGCTAGACAGCTGGGTGCGCCCGTGGAACGTTCCCAGGGTCAAGTTCTAATGGCGGCTTCTTAGATTTTTAGAGATTCTTAGCTCCCTCTGCTGTATCGCTGTTCTGGGGACTGAGATGCTAGGGACTGAGGGCCGACAATTGAGTTGGTTAATCATGGGTGGTTGCGGCCAACTACTACACCAGGGTGGCCAGATGAATCTCCGGTGAGGGAGTCCTGTTTGTATCTGAATAACCTTCGTGCCATGGTTATAGTGTAGCTTTTTGGTATGCGGGATTATGGTTGCTTCTGGAGCAGGCAGCACTCGATACATGCATGCCAAGGTTGGGTCCAGATATGCAGTCTAAAAGGACAGAGACAAAGGACGACAAGTTTTCCTGTTTTCCTTTTTCGGCATAAAAAAGTGTTAGAAGGGCAAACGAGGGCTGCTAATACACGTTCAACGGACTCTGGCCGGCTGGGCCTCAATCTAGCCATTTGTCCGCGGCTACACAATTGAGAATAGCAGTGACTTACTTTTGCAATTATAAGACACCTGAAATACGGAAGTATAATAAGGAGATGATCGAATATGCTATAAAGAACGGAGGAAGTCTGAAAGCAGTGTAAGAGGCGTTTAGGCATGGGCAAAAATCAGATGTATGCACAAGCTAGGCAATGTCATCAAAAATAGTGATACTACAGTCATAGTAGCCCAGGAGTTCTCTAGGGATCTGTACGGTAGCCAGGACATCCAGGAAAAAGCCGAACGAGAAAGTAGTTCACAGCAGGTAGATATCCCACCAGTAACGACAGAAGAAGTGAAGAAGGCTTGGAAAGAAATGAAATGGGGCAAAGCACCAGGTGGAGATCAGATAACAGCATACCTCTTGAAGGTTGGCTGACAAATTGTACTAGTAAAACTGGCAAACCTGTACACACAATGCCTAATGACCACGAGCGTACCAGAATCTTGGAAAAATGCGAACTTCATCCTAATTCCTAAGAAAGGTGACATGAAGGACTTGGAAAATTGCAGGCTGACCAGATTACTGCCAGTCGTATACAAGGCACTTGCCAAGGTAATCGCTAACAGAATTTTTGCCAGCTTAGATTTCAGTCATCCTGAACAACAAGCAGGGTTTAGTAAAGGTAATTCCACAATGGACCATATTCACGCGATCAATCAGGTGGTTCAGAAGTCCGCGGAGTATACTGAACCACTATAGTATATAGCCTTGATAGTTTATGAGAAAGCATATGCCTCGTTTGAAACCTCAGCAGTCATTCAGGCATTACTGAACGAGGATGTAGAGGAGCTTTATGCAAGAATACTAGAGGATATTTACAGTGGGTCCACAGCTACCAACATCCCTCATAAGGAGAGCACTAAAATACCTATAAGGAAGGGTGTCAGACACGGAGACATAATCTCTCAAATGTTATTCACAGCATGATTACAAGAGACATTCAGTACATTGGATTGGGTTCAGGTGGGCGTAAGGATTACTAGAGACTACCTGAGTAACCTCAGATTTTCTGATGACGTTGCCTTGCTAAGCAACTCGGGGGACGAATTGCAAAGCATGCTTACCGCGCTGGAAAAACAGAGCAGAACTCTGGGCCTGAAAATTAATATGCAGAAAACCAAAGTAATGATCAATAACCTTGGAACAGCACGGCAGTTTGGAATGGGGGGCGAGGTAGTGGAAGTGTAAAAGAATATATCTACTTAGGCCAAGTCGTTACCCCGGATCCAAACCATGAGGCCGAGATAAATAGGATAAGAATGGGGTGGAGTGCATTCCGCAGGCATTCTCAGATAATGAATGGCAGCCTACCGTTGTCCCTGAAGAAAAAAGTGTATGACAGCTGCATCGCACTGGTAATGGGGCAGAAACTTGGAGGCTCACTAAGAGGGTTAAACTTTATTGAGGGCGACTCAGCGAGCAATGAAACGGAAGAGGACAGGTGTAACACTAATGAGCAAGAAGAGAGCGGAGTGGATCACGGAAGAAACGCGTGTTAAGGTCATATTAGGAAGAAATTACGAAGAGGAAATGGGCGTGGGCAGGGCATGTAATGCGAAGGTAAAATAACCGTTGGTCATTAAGGGTAACACAGTGGATATCTAGAGAAGGGAAGCGTTGCAGGGGGCGGCAGAAAGTTAGATGTGCGGATGAGATCAAGAAGTTTGCGGGGATAAATTGGTCACAGTTACCACAAGACTGGCGAAATTGGAGATGAATAGGAGAGGCCTTTTCCTGCAGTGAGCGTAGATAGGCTGGTGATGGTGGTGATGATGATGATTACTTTTCCAACAACCAGACGTCACTGAACCTCTTATCAGTAAGCCAGCTTCTCAGCTAATCCAAGAAATCCAACAAATCCAAGGCAAATCCAACAAACCCTGGCTTTGTATTGCTACAGGCATGAACGGCCACGCCATCCGCGGAAGTTCGTATTTACAGGCTGTTCGAAACTATTAATATTACGTAAAAGGGAGAAAGAGAGAGAGAGAAAGAGAGAGTGATACAGAGAGAGAATGACCTTTAATGAAATCTGGCGAAGTTAGCCGGGTTAAAATGCCAAACTTCCTACCCTAGTAGATGACGTGATGAAGATGATGGTGATGATGTTCAAGAAATTGATGCCCACAGAAACAGTGAGTTATTCAAACCGACTGGTCTAGGAGCGCCATGCTATAGAGAGGGGATAAAACTGCTCACCCGTTACTGTCGCAGCGTCCTCTTTCGCTTCCCTGCTTGATGATGATTGTAGTGCGGCCAAGTCAATTAGGTGTCCTTTCTGCGTTGGGTATCAAATGTATTGTAATAATATTAACAACCATAAGGAGAACGCAAGGACCTTTGCAATTTCCCCCAAAAGTTACTTTGCAAACGCCTTTGAAAGTGACCCAGAATGGCGGATGACTGGTGTCCATACCAGACTACTTAAATGTGCCGAGCTGCTCATTCTATGTCTCCGCTTTCCATTTCTCGGTAGTGGGGCGCCTACTGTGGCATTGGGGCTGGTAGTGATTGCTTGATCGGCGACTGTTTGTGCACGAGGTCACGAAAGCGCTGCATTCCCGAAATAGTTGAATCGCGAAGGTAGCTAACTACGTTAATTTTAAAATGGAAATAAGGCGGGATCCTCAAAGGCGCACACACACATACGCGCACGCACACGCCCACGCACACACACACACACACACACACATACACACATACACACACACACACACACGTGCGCCCACAAAACACTGACTGGGCTCGTGAGACGAGCAATAAAATCAAATACAACTCGGAATTCATTGCAGTTGACGTCATGTGTATACGGGATCAAACAGGAGCACCAATTCGGTCCAGATGTCTGAACTAAATCAATTTTACCCCATTCGATATGGAGGGCGAGGCCAGAATCGTGCAGTGGGCGTCATTATTCCATGCTGAATACATTCCGAGGATTAAAATTTTGTCATAATTCAATTGCTTAAATTTCTCACAATGAAAAGACTGCGCTCATATGACTTCCGGCGGTGGGTGAGCAGTTAAATTCCATAGCTCTGATTCTTCTTTTCAAAACACTGGTCGTACTTAGCTCTGTTGAATTGCCGACAAATACAACGTAAAACTCAGTTTCGCGGATAACTTTAAAAAGATGCAAAATTCCTCACCAAGATCGCACCATAGAACCAGCTTGATCGTCTATCGCGTAATATGTTATCATAATGAATTTAAAGGGAACGAAACATGCGGCCGAGGTACGTAATTTTCCCTGCGTCACATATCCGCCTCCCAAATCTGGGGGTTTTACGCCGGCATGAAGATATTTCATCAACTCGTGCTCACGATTCTCCCCGCGCACTCCACTGCTTACAGTTCCTGAGTTAAAATGTACGCCTATATGACCAGGAGCTGATGCGCCGCAAGTGAGAAACCTAGTATGAGTAGTTCTCAATAGAAACATCTAATGCCTCCCTCTGAAGAACATTCCGAGTCATGGAGAGTAGAAGGGACCCGCGAATCTGATTACCAATACTTCTTATCACTTTCGACACCAAGCTATGTCCCGAAGGTTTTGCCAAGAAAGACGCGAATGCGACTTTTTGTTGTAGTGATCAAATACCGCGCTAAATAACTTTTACTGCAAGTATGCTGTCTGAAACGTCAACTTGCCCATGCGCTACTCCGGGATATGTTCAATATGAAGACCTTTAAAACTGGTGTAGAAAGTCAGCCTATACCGTACCCATTCCATTACGTGAGCAATTCGCTTGCTTTCCTTTCATGCCATTCCTGCAAGCACTCTCACCCTTTCGTTGGGACCCGGTTACGTATTCACGAGAAGGGGGAAGAATTCCAGAAATATGTCAGTTATTAGGCATTTACTGTAGTACTGTTGACAACACAGTGCGCCCCCTACAGGTATTAGGTAATTACGAAAAAAGTACAAGGGAAACATACTTTTGAAACAATAATTTGAGCACAGCACTGCAGTGCCCTTGAGCAGATGCTTGTGCTATTGAGAAACCCTTCCACTCCCCTCCCCGATAACTTTCACAGGTGCTGTGATGTTGGAGAGCCTTACCATCAGAAAGTATGCATTTTATATTTACAGGAAATACTATTTAGGCCTTGCTGCTCAAGATGGACATTGTCTCACGAAGGATGTACAACCTATTGTTATCGGCTCTACTAGTCACCACCACCATCTCCTTGAGTCACACACAACTCCCTGAGCGCAGGCCTGAACTTTCAAAATATCAGGATGCATGGAAGGTAAATATAGTACCAGCACCGGGTGTGTTCGCATATTGCGGCAACTGAACCTTTCGGCAGGGACTTAATCATGATTCTTCAATCAATCACCACGTAAAGTCATACGAAGGGTACGCAAGTGCGATATTGATTGCGGGGAATCATATTTTCGCTAACTTGTTCAGTTGTCACGCTTCTGAGGGATCATCGTCAACATTATCATTATCGTCGTACCCTGTTTTGTCCACTGATGGATGATGGCGCTTTCATAGACGTCTCTATTGTGAGTCCATTACATTCGCCCAAATTTCCTGACCTCATCCCTGCATCAAGTTCTTTTTTTGTGTTTTCTACTCGTTTCCCCTCTATTGGCTGTAGTCTTTTAAGAAGTAATGTTAACCGGTAATCGGTCGTGGGCATTACCGCTTTTTTATGATATAAACTAGGCTGTCTTCTAATCGAGGTTTCCCTCCAATACGCCATGCTGTTGTTTTATACGAAGTGTCAGCCCTAACACCCGTTTTTTTTTTTTTCACGGGCCACAGTGACCACGTTCCATGGGACCAGGTTTACACGATGTGTCAATGTAATCGAACATTCTTCACTGCGAATATATGTACCAAGAATGCCCTCAAGGTTAACAAAGGCTCTTGACCAGAATTCTATTCTGCTCGTATCTTCGGCGTAATGTGCAGCAACCAATAAAACAAACCCGGATTTTTAAAACATAGGCTGCTGCCGCGGTTCGCTATGACTGTCTATTAGTCTTTTGTATATACCGCTGAGAACGAGGGTTTCGCGGTAGATTATAATGTGTAGCTGCTTACAAGACAATATTTCACCCAGGCGTGTCGTCGCTCTCCTCCACATAAATATTTGCATCACCCCATCATTCACTAGATTGAGAAAGAGACTAACCAGCCGAAACATTACTCCACACAACAAGCAATTTGGTCCTAAAAGGCTGACGGCTAACATCCCTACACAGTAATTACAAAGACTATTTTAAACCAATACACGATATTCCCACTCTTTGATTCACCCTGACTCTCGCAGATGGAGTAACACGGACTAATCATATTATTATTGGCAAGAAAATGCCAAGTGCCTAAACTTGAAGTTTTAGTCTCCAGCAAGTGCACCATTATGACAATTTGGATCCACAGACCTCTGTACACTAATAAAAATTTAAGCTGAAATCCGCCACATGAAGACAGAAGAACCTTTATTTACTTCTCAACCCGTTTTCTTGCAGGCAATTACCGTGCCAGGAAGGTATTATTTGTACATGAGGTCATACGAAGATGAGCCCTTCTATGGATTTGACAGCAAATGTGTTTCCACTGAACTTAATGCTATCAACGAAAAGGAGAAGTACACAGTAAATACCTTTAGGTCCATCAACGCCAAGGATGGCAAAAGGTGAGTGTTGATTTAGTAAAGCGAAAGCTATAGATGCTTCATCGAACGCGAAAAGTGGCCCTAGCTGTAGTCGGTGACAACACGAGCGGTATCAAAATGGCCGCCGCTGTGGAGAGAAAATGGATAAAAAAGATCACATATTTTAAACCTGGTCGCCAGAGCAGCAGGAAGCTGCGCAAACCACCGCGCTAACTTTTCACTGTGCCAGAATGGAACAAAAATTAGCGTGATCAAGATTAAGCTTCGAAATCAAATCTTTCAAGTTAGCGAAGAGTATCATGGAGGTGTGGTCAACTGTCAAGTGGGGCTAAGAGAGACAGGGAGAGAAATAACAGAGCTGGCCCACATCAATTGAAACTGCTGAGCATTACGCTTGGAACTTTTCTGAAATCAAGCAAAAGACTAAACTGGATATGAGGGGACATTAGGAATTCATCAAGAAAAGGCGCAGGTCGCGAAAACGATAGCAATGCGTATGTCTGATGGCAGTAGTGGTCATAATATAGCTCCTTTTTTTTTGCGCACGTGTTACTTGCCTGAGCCGCTTTTCCCCCTTTCAATATTCACAGTAAGCAGCCTAACCTTCCTCCTCTACTATGTGACTTTTGCTGCCTATAAAAGAAAACACTTTAGTAACAACTTCTTGGTCTGCTATTAACGAAGTTGAGATTGTTTGAACCCAATACACTAACAATAGGACCGATACTTTTTCCAGAATGTAACCAATATACTCATTAAATAAAAAAATAATAATTTACATGAGCAGAACAATCGAATATGTCGGCGCAACAACGATAGTTTAAACTGTCCAATGAGATTCCGCCGCGCAATACCTAGACTTATGAAATCGCGCTTACTCCTTAGCATTGTTCTAACACGGACAGTTTAATGGCTGTGTACGCATATATCTTTAAAAAGATGGGAGTGACTGCTTCCCCTGTCATCGCTACCAAAACCAGCATGAGGTTTGAATCTATCAATGCACCCCTACTGGAATGCATCATGCGGTCATTAAGGGGTAAAAGCGTTTGACAGGGTTGTCAGGGCGAATATTAGCTGATATGTTATGAAAAAAGTGCCAAAAACATTCTTTAGTTGCATAGCGAACACGGGTTAACAGCCGAGTGAGTGAGTGAGTGAGTGAGTGAGTGAGTGAGTGAGTGAGTGAGTGAGTGAAGTGAGTGAGTGAGGGGTGAGGTGAGTGAGTGAGTGAGTGATGGATGAGTGAGTGGGTGAGTGAGTGAGTGAGTGAGTGAGTGAGTGAGTGAGTGAGTGAGTGAGTGAGTGAGGGAGTGATTTATTGAAATAGACGGATGCGTTCGTTGTTTTTTGCCCAGGACGAACAGAACTGTGTACGCATGGACTCGTACTACCGAGGGCTATCCTTCCCCCAACGTAATAGAGTCATCTTTAACAGTAGGTAAGCGAAAAATGCTTGGTGGGCAGTAGTTCTGGTTGCCAGCTCTTCGTGTAGTGTGGAACCCCACCAGACAACATAAAGTGAATAATTTTACCAATGCATTCCAGTTCTTCGTTTCCCATAACGAAGTGTAGGTTGGTTGGACCTGTTTCTCCTTTGTCTTTCCCTCATTATAGCCGTACCAACATCTAAGCCCGTTTCTGAATGCAAGTTCGAAATACAAATTTTTTTCAAACGGCCTTACGTTTCAATGCACAGTTTCAATCAGCGCTGAAGTTAAAATATTTTTTTATTCGCCTTGTGTCAACCGAAACCTAACCCGATCTACAAGTACCTTTGATGCTTGTGGGAACTTGGTATAGTAAATACCGCTTCAGCAGTATGTACGGCGTGGGCTAGCACTGGAAAGAGAACGGCAGCTGTGGTTGTAGGCTTTGATGCTCACATTTTAAACCTTTCTATGTTTATCTGCTTAACAGAAGTTTTGAGCGATATGCCGAAGAAGCAGAATAATGAATTGCTGAACGACGTGTTTGTAGGACGTTTCAAATAAACCGCGCAGTGATAGTAAAAGAGTGTAGGAGCGGGGGGTGAGACCTACAAATGGAATCTAAAGAGAGCCTCACCTTTCTATATTTTTCTTCCTTCTAGAAAGAGATTACGTCCTGGAGATAATTATGGCATATTCGGAGTACAGGAACTGCGACATCGTGCGAATTCCATACCGAAATAATGGTAAGAGCTTAGAATCTAAGAATGGAAACATAAACCTCATTGTACACTGCCGCCTTCTGATAAGGTAGGTAGTTCTTGCATGATTGATCTCAACGAAGGAATGGTGCTACTAACGAGGTATGTTATAACAACCAAGTACCCGTCAAAATATCGCATTTTTAGCGCTAAACCGAATTCTTGGGTGAAATTGTTTCATCTTTACGTTCAGAGTGTGTGCAAAGCGTGTCATCTTCAGCGCTTGATTATTGTGCACATTCATCGTGCATTATGCACCTATGTGACTGTACACATATGTGATTTACAACACATGTGGGGATTGTGCACATATGGGGTGATTGTGCTCATATGTCCGTGCGTCGTGCTCCGTATGCATGCACCCACTTTTCTACATCCTGAATGAGGTCAATCCGCAGCTTGAAAGAAGGGATTGATAAAGGGTATTGTATTTACCTTATACGTGCTTAAACCGTTGTTGTTAAACACACAGGTTGAGTATCTCACATTAGAGTCGTACAAGTGCCGTAGTCTATGATATATACGATATTACGCCAAAATCATGGCCATTTACGAGTGTGCGGGCAAAGCACAGCATCAACTTTCCAGCGTTACAGTGCCTAATAATGGTAACACGCACTTCCCAACGGTCAACACTTACGAAAGAATTTAAGATGGAAGAGGTCTGTGGCCAAACAACAATCTTTAAATATTACTTCTAAGGACAGCGGATATTTTAGGCAGCTCACATGCTTCTAGGTAAACTGAATTGTTCACATACAACACAAGGCAACGCAACATCCAGTTTAGTGGGTTCCCGGTTGTTTGAAAGAGAGAGAGAGAGAGAGAGAGCGATCTTTAATGAAGTCTGGCGATGTTAGCTGGGCTAAAATGCCTAACTTGCTACGCCAGTTGATGACGGGATGAAGATGATGGCGATGATGTTCAAGAAGTTGATGCGTAGAGATACGGCGAGTTATTTACAGCGACTGGTCTAGACCTGTGTGTTGCAGGTACACTATCAGAGCTTTGGTAGCCCTTAAAGCAGCGTTTGGGACAAGCCCATGGTCCTAAAACGTCCTTTAGCTGCATGTCCACGGAAAGCGGCAGTCCCAAAGTCACTGCGAGGGATACTCTTTGAGCACTGAATCGAGCACATTCACAGAGCAGGTGCTGCAGGGTTTCTCGCACATCACAGTGTGGGCAGAGTGGCGATGTAACCTGTTTTATCTTGAAGAGGAATTTGCGCGTGTATGCGACATTCAACCGCATGCGATGTAGAATTGCTTGTACCCGCTTGGGGAGTCCTGGTGGCATTTTAAATTTGCAGTTGGTATCTATGAAATATAACGGCGCGTAATGACGTGATACGTCATCCCAGGCTGCACGCTGCATGTTCCATGCCACGCTGGATGCAAGTATAGATGCATCTTTCCTGGAGAATGGTATAGCTATTGCCGATCCATTATGCTTATGCGCAACGGATGCAGCAATGTCCGCCTTCACATTGCCAGTTATCCCACAATGGGCTGGAATCCACTGAAGTGCAATGTGATGGTGTGCTTGGAGAGCTTGGAGATTTAAAGCGTGTATGTCACACACAAGCTGGTCTTTTGGAAAAGATGCTAGACATTGAAGGGCAGCCCTTCAGTCTGTGAAGATGGCCCACTCTCGAGCGGGTTGCTTGACGATATGAGCGAAAGCCACCCTCAGAGCTGCAAGTTCGGTAGCCGTAGTTGACGTTCTGTGGCTGAGCATGACACTGATGGTAGTACGGGATGACGGTATCCACACCCCGATAGTGGATGATGTTGACGACACCGACCCATCAGTGTACACATGAGTGTGGTCTCTGTATATCCGCGACATGTAGTCCAGGGCGAGGAACTTTAGTGCGGGAGCCGGAATATACTCCTTCTTCGTGATACCGGGCACAGTAGTCATGACTGGTATGGGCGGGAACATCCAGGGCGGGTGCTCAGGAGGAGAAGGCTCTTGATACACCTTCGGCAGAAATTCACGCACTTCTTTGGTCCAGCTTGTCGCTAGAGGATGGCCCCGCTGTCTTGCCACAATCCGCAGACGCGCACGAAGCAACTCCTGCGTGCTTAGAGCGAGTGGCGAGAGCTGCCTGCATTCTGTCAGCGTTCCAATGGTAGAGGTTGTCTTTGGAACGCCAATGCAGACCCGCAGGACTTGTGCTTGCATGCTCTCTAGCGCTTTGACAGTTCCTTTTGATAGAGGGACCAAAGCAGGGATGCTGTAACTCATCAGGCCAACGCAAAGCACTTTGTATACCCGTAGAAGAGAATTGACTGAACAACCGCCAGTGTTGGTGGAGAGCATGCGGAATATGCGGGCGAACGAAGTAATCTTGTCCTTGAGGTGGCGAACATGAGGTGACCAGGTGAGATTACTATCAAATGTCACTCCCAAGAACTTGTGGTTTCCGGACGTATGGAATTGCGATCCCTCCAACAGTGAGGCTGTAGCGCGTAAGGTCACGCTTTGTGAAGGCCAACGCAGCACACTTATTCTCTGAAATCACTAATCCTCTAGTTGCCAGAAATGCCGCAATAGAGTCAATTGCCCGCTGCAGTCTTGACCGTAACACTCGCCTATTGCGGCCAGAACTCCATATGCAGATGTCGTCGGCGTACAGGGAGATTTCTACCGACTTTGGCACGCATTTCTCCAGGCCAACTATGGCAATGTTGAAGAGTGTAGGGCTCAGCACCCCACCCTGGGGAAGACCTCGGGTCACCTGATATAGCGATGAGTCGGCCATGTCGGTAGACATGTACACATACCTATCGGAGAGGTAGTCCGATAGCCATGCGTAGATGCGGCCCCTGATGCCTAAAGACTTCAGCGCATAGCGGATGGCTTCATGCTCGACGCAGTCATACGCTGACTTGATGTCGAAGAACACGGCAACAGCAATGTTCCGCCGACACTTAGCTTCTCTTATGCTATTTACAAGGGCGATGACGTTGTCAAAAATAGGCACCAATTGGTTGCTATGGGCGGCGCAGCAGCTGCCTCCGGGCTTCAAAAAATGCAGCCGGTGGGTACTATTGTTCCCATATTTTTTAGGCGCTTGCGTTTTCACTTCTGTCTCTCAAAAAGCTGGCACGCGCATAGTGACTTCTTTGGCCAGTATGGCAGTCTGTAGCATGGCATAGGCCCAAATTTCGTGTGAGCCGATCTGTGTCTTTGTATTAGAGTTATGTATCAGGTGCTACCAGTAGGATCAATGCGCTGTTAAATATTTAGTCAAGCGACGAAAAACGTGCACATTTGTGCAATAAAGTTACATAATTCTTCGATGATGAAGTTTAGTGTGATGCATTTTTCTTTATAAAACCAGTCACCGTTACATTACATGCATTCACAAGGACGCCTATGGACGTACAGGATTGAAGTCAACTAGTGCCTGTGTGTTGTTCGTGTTTGTACATGCGTGTTCGTGTGCGTAGCGCAAACGCTGGCGGCAGAAGTGATGGTTGACTCAGCGTTAAGGCTACGTAGACTCGAAGTCAACTCGATTCAGGAAAGTAATTGGTTGCCGAAGAATGCGTCTCAGAAAATAATTTTTGATTCGTTCTTTCGCAAAGATTCTTCAATTTCGTTCGGATAAATATTGACTGCAGGAAAGTTTTGTGCATACAATGGACGCGATCGGGACTGCATCCTTCACCATGTTGAGACTGAGGGGTCAAAATATTATGGCGCGGCACACACTCAACAGATTCTCTACCTGACCATACACACGTTTCTCTAGTAGGTGCTTTTTACTTACAATATTTCTTTTCCTTGCTTTTTATTGGGCAAAAACGGCGTAGAGAAAAGACGCTCGCATGTTGGGAAGACAACATTGAAACACTGCGGAAACTGGCATTAAAAAGCCTGCACTACACTTAAAGTTAATCTCTGCCAGATGTCAGCAGGTACAGGCATTATTCTTCACGGAAGAGCCCCACGAACAGTGGTTCTGTCACGGTGAACTAATTTGTCCATATTTTAATTTTCTTTCAATTCATTTCAATTCGATTTATTCAACATCTCAACGATGTTTGGAGCACAGGCAAAATGCCTATAAAGCTTGGCAGGGCCTGCGCCCCAAATTGTTTTGCTTTTATCACCACTTTTCCCATTGCTTTTATCACCACCACAACTGACGAATGCATCTTTCATTGCAGCATGCGAACTTTGGGCAAAAGAAGGTGAAATCAATGACATCCAGGAACACTGTTTCTTTATCTTCAATCTCCTCTGCGGACCGAATAACCACATCGTATACGACAGCCAGCTGTGCGAAGCAAAATAAATACCTTTCTCGCCAGCCGTTCATCGTTGCCTGCAGTTCTGTTTCATTGGAATCCGGCCATGCGTAAACGTCCTGCAGGTTGTGTTTTAAATGCGAATGCATTTCTTAGTCGGGGGTTGTTGTGCTCCGTCGGCGTGCGCCCGCAGGTGTTATCTCTCCGCGCTCCTCCTCGCCCCTAGCAACAGCTTTGGCGCGCCTAGCAACCGGAGCAGGTGGTAGCTCGAGCGGGAGTAGCAGAGGGCAAGGGGAGAGGAGGAGCGCGCTTTGGCGTGTGAGGGCGCTCGCATCGCGGAGCTCGGGCGGAGTAGCGGAGAGTGAGTGGAGAGGAGGAGCGCGCTCGGGCGTGTGAGGGCGCTCGCATCGCAGAGCTCGGCGGGCTCTCTCTCCTCTGCGCGTACCCTCTCTCCGCTCGCTGCGCTCGGAATCTATATAATGCAGTGGAGCGCGCGCCTGGCGCCTTGATAGCGATTGTTCATTAAGTACGCCATTAATAATAATTACTCGTAGCGCACTCATCGGTGCACCCAATGCATTCGCATTTCCGTACGATCCCCTTCGGGGAGGTGGGGGGATTTTTTTTTCATTGAAAAGGTTCCAAGAAATGCACCAAAGCCACAACCGCTTCTTGAAAGGCGCCTTGTGATCCTTCTATAATAAAATTCCGAACAGAGGTGGACTATGCATGAAAATATTTAACATAGTTCAAGTAAGCTGCAAATAATGCTTTCGTGCAAATTGGTGGAAGCAACATGAACGAAAAGCTTCCGTTGAAGCATGCTTTAAAGATACTCAGTCTCCTCGATTTACCAGTCCTGGATAGACCAGGAGTAGTCAGAGGACTGCCCTGGAATGGGGAGTTTCTCCGAAATACAATGAAAATCGAGCGCCGTATTGCGTCCTAGATAGTCCGCGGACGATCTGCGACTAGTAAACGAGGAGGTCCGCTCCGGTGTTATATGTAAAACAGCTGTCTGCAGTGGAGTATCTGTTCGACCATCCGCAAGCCGCGTAAGCAGGCAGGCCGGAATGTCGAACAGTCCGGCGTTAGGGAGTGGCTTGCGGGGGCCTCTCACAGTAAAATGCTTTAGTGAGGTTTCAGAAAGACGTTAAATCGCACCTTAGAAACAGCAATTAAATTTACGGCTCAGTGGCTTCCTCACAAACAGTAAACGTGCCATTATACTAGGCAGAAAGTAATGCTTGGTGGCCGAGAACGCTTTCACTATTCTTGCATTTCGCGTAAATGTTGATTATTTACAAAGTTGATTGTGCAAAGAAACGAATAGAAGAAAGAGGAGACACAGGCGAGCGCAGTCTCAGAACTATATTTTCATTGAAATGTAACAGTATATATAGTAGAACCGCACTGATACGTTTTTTTAAAAAATACGTGAGGGACAGACGTACTATCCGGGAAAACGTATTACCCGCCGCAAAAAAAAAAATTGGCTTCCAATCGCTCTAAGGTGGTTGGAAAGCAATGCTTTAAACGACACCCACAACAATTTCCCATGAGACGTCACGTTAATTCACACACAGAGTGACACCAGAGATTCTGCCAGCCGTTACATAGAATTCGCGGGGGCGGCGTCCAGAACACAGCAGCAGCGTCGGCCACGGCCGGGCTAGAGCGGCGGAGGCCGCCGCTGTACCTGACCATGTGTCGGGAGAAAGAAAACGGAGAGGAATGTCTTTCGAAGAATGAGACAGCGGAACCTAGCCATCCTTATGTGCTAGTTTGGGGCTATACTACCGCGCGACACAACCTCAGACACCTAAACAATTCGGCATGTGAACTTAGTGATTCCCATTTATACCCGATTTAAACTAGTTAGTTTAGTAAGTTTGAGAATTGCGAGAAAGCCGAGGAAACTTTTATAATTCCTATTTATCAGAACCTGTTGCTACTTTCGCCTTTTGTAATACCTATAAAAACACAACCGAATTAGTATTCGCCAATTTAGAAAACAAAGTCCCATTCGTGGCAAGCAGTGCGCAAAAGTTAGAGTTTGTCTACTGGCCAGATGTCTTTACGGGTTTGCACATTTTGTTTTCACGCCCTGCAAACCAATCCTTAACGTATGTTTGCCGTACGACCATTTGTCTCCGACGTGTGCGGGCACGGAGAAAGAAATACTTCAGGAGCTAAATCCGCTGGGCTCGGAGAGCGCGGGCGGGCGGCGCGTTAGTGTCACTGTCTGGCGAGGAGGAAATGCAGCTTCCAGATCCTTGAGATCCTTGATGAAGCCTTGAGGAGGTCGTATACTGCCTGCTACCGCTCTAAGAAACGACTTTTATAAAGGAAAAAAGCACTCGAAGCTCACCTAGTCAAATGCACGAGCAGCTGAAGAAAGTGAACGAGAACAAGCTTGGACGAGTTCATGCAAAAGGCATGCTTTCCAGAGACGCACAGTATGCTTCTGAAGGAATGTGTAAGCTGTATCGAAACGAGGAATGCATTACAATCAAGACTTCCGCCGCAAACTGACTCCAATGGCAGTCTAGTCACATGAGGGATTCGTCAGTGTCGTCTGCCCATGACGGCAGCTGGCTACGCATTGACTGACCTTGAACCGGCGAGCCTTTTCCCTTTGGGGCTTTGTGCGAGAGGGCGCGTCGGTGCCGTACATGGCGCCGTGACTTTATCGCGCCGCCAGAGCAAGGCAAGTTGCGCCTCCTCAATAAATCTTCATCCGTGGGTGCGGGTTACCCTGGAGGTGTTGTCTAACAAGTTAATCAAGCCGTGCGAAGGCACGGCGCAATGGATGCGCGCAAGAGAGAGAAAAGCAACTTCATTGATACTGAAGCATCAGGGAAGGGGGGTAGGGGTGGTCCAGAGGACCGCGCGCCAGGGCCCTGGTGATCACCAAATCTTGACGCGAAGCTGCAACAAAACGGGCCCAAAATAACCGCCGCTGAATCAGACGACAAAGTCGTATCGCCGACTCCCTCACCGGCGACCAGGCACTCAAGCGGGGAACGCTGGGTAAATTCGCGGCGCCATCTCATGTGTGTTCCATGAATGAAACCCGCCGCCGCCTTCGGTCCCTCCATCGCCGCCTCCAAAGCGTTAAGGGTTTGTTTTCCCGCACTCCATGAAAGAACCGTTGGCTGGTAGAGCTAGAAAGCTTTGATTTAAAAAAAAGAAATCCAGAGATGGCAGTGACATTTAATGGCCTTTTTTCAGTTGTACATATCTGTCACCGTCTGCTAGCGCACGCTGCTGCCCTTTGAGAGCCAGAGCTCCTTTCTAAATATTGCAGATTTTGTCCGCACTGGGATTGTCCTTAGCGTGAAGTAACTCCGTTAAGTAGCCGACTACGTGGCCGACTAACTCCGTGAAGTAGCCGACTACGGCCTGGGCATATGTGGCCGCCGGAGACGCAACCTCTTCCTTCTCTTTGTCGCCGCCCTCTTTCTCACAAGTTTCGTCCAGCGCCGGCGCTGCTGCATGGTGCGATTACGCCAGATTTCTCCCAAGGTTAGCGTGCCGCACATTGTAAGTCGTTATACAGGTGCCGTCGGCTAAAGGCAGCCGCTTTACCAAGTGACTCCGGCAAGCCTAGTCCTGAGGGAAAGACACCACCGTGACCCAAGCGGCCCGACCACCGTTCGGTGCCTGCTTATTGCGCCGCGCTGAGGCTCGATCACCACGCACGTCAGCAGGTTTTTTCCTCCGTAATACTTATCACCCGATCGTAGTTGGATAAAACTTCTAAAATTTTGAAAGTAGTTACCAGGAAATCTTGTTATCCAGGAAGGTAGTAACCACGAAAAAACACCGTAATGGTAAGGGGCATTTTAGTGTTCACAATTGAGGGCGTACTAACCGAGAAATCGTCTGAACCGGGAACGGGGTATCAACGGGGTATCAACGGGGTAAGGCCGTATGGGGCCACATTGTGCTACACGTGATACCTCAACTTAACTTTATTGCATAAGTCACCAACAAGCAAAGAAAAAAACAATGATGCTCCTGCGAAAAGGTGCGTGGTGCATCTGGCAGTCATTTGAATTTTTAGCCAGTGAGCCATTGTTTTTATTCGTTGGGCTGGCACATGTGGGACGGGGGTCCGCATTTGCAGAGAGGACTGCTGACGCTACAAGGCCATGGTGTAGGTCTATTGTACCCGGAAGGCTTTGATCATTCCCCTGTAAACTGCGGGAGCATGGGTATTTGTACGTATAATTTGCAGCAATCGTACTAGTCAAACTGATTCTATATGCTTGCAAGAAGCCACCCAAAATGCGCTGAAGCACAGTGTCGCGACGTATGCATGTCAAAACACGTAGACTGAAAGTTATTTATGATGAAGTGGTTTTGCTCTGATTACCCAATTTCGCAAGACAAACATGCACACAAATGCAGGTGATTAAGAAGTAAAGTTTAGAAGTTTATGCGTGAAGGGCCCCTGTAAAGAAGGCACGCTGGTGTTTTTCCGTCGTTTAGGTGTTTTCTGGTTTTCGGCGTCCCTTTTCCTGAGGCCAATTCCCTAAGGGACTTTTTATGGCGATCGAGTGTATGTTGTTGCGCTTACACATACTAATCAGGGATAAACTTCTTTGGAAAGGCATACTAGCTTTTCCTGTGAACCCGTCACAGAACATGGGCGCAAAAACGACGAAGACGAGCAGCTTCTTAATGTTGGCGGACTCGAGTGCATTTTTTTCGTATTTTAAATGATTGCCCGTTACAGCATGATTATGGAGAATGCCAAAGAATGAATCACATGGGGAGGATAATTGTGCCTTACCGACTTGTCGTATTTAGAGGAGCGAATGAGGAAATTTCATACTCGCCAGTTTTGGGTGCGAAGCACCTTCGGGGCTGGGGCTGTTCGCGTCTCCTGTCGCCGTCGTCGTCCGCGTAAACGTCGTAGAATCGTTATTTCATGTAGTCAAGGTACTAAGACACAGGGAAACAAAAAAAACAACAACTCGTTTACGCCTCACGCTAGAACGAAACGCATAATAAAAAATACCTGGACACTTGTTTAGGCCTCGCGCTGGAACGCTTCGAAACGTGTACTCAACAAACACCGGGACTCTCGTTTACGCCTCCCGATGGGAAGCTCTGTACTTCGTAGCAAAAAACATTTGCAGCAAAGCTGGAAACCTCTACCTCCAATGGTTTCCTCTCCGCTGGCAAAAACACCAAGAATAGACATATACACTGCATGTTTCGCCCCTCCCCAGGTTTCACGTGACTGGAGGTGGCCCGGGATTTTTTTCTTCCACAAAGCAACCCCAGGACCTTCAGACCTAAACATGCGTCCGTGCTGCAGGAATGTCAAATGTTTTGAATTAAAAACCATGGTTAGTATTCGTTTTTCTGTTTCCTTGTTCCAGGCTGGGTAGAGTACTATCCTCCCGTTTGAGTGCGAGCTTTTTGAGACAGATTAAGCTCGTTTAACCAGTAGGTAGTATGTGGTTGCACAAAGAGCTCAAGTTATTTACCGCGGCATGTTGAACCCCGGCGCATCACATAGCACCGCTAGAAAAACTCCAGAACCTTGAAAAAAGTTTATGAATTCCTTGACAAATTAAAGGGGCACTGAAGTGATTTGTAAACCTTGCGGGATTACTACCGAAAATTGTATTCTGGTGACCCTAGGCCATGTTTCGTCCATTCTGGGTGCGTTTACGCATATTTATTTAGAATAAAATTATTCGAATTTGCTGTCCTCTTTGCAACCTCGCCCATTTTCTGTGGCGCTTTCGTGTGACGTCAGGAAAAAGATACTTGGCTTGACTGCGCTACTGCACGGCCCGCAGACATTTCGACACAGTCAGTCGGCCCAGCGTTTAGTTCGCCGCGCGCCGGCGGGTCGTCGCAATTCGTTCGACGAGTTGAAACTAAGCCACGACGCATTTGTGAATGGACGAATGTGCCTTCTTTTAGCTTGTTAGTTTGGACACTGTATAATGCTCCAGGTCCAGGTCGCTTCACACAAGCGCACATGCGACGCTTCGATGGCTCGTACGCTAGAAGGAATATCCAAGGCCACGTGAAGGGGGAGAAGAGTGAGCGAAGTGAACATAGGCGCTAAGGAAATAAAATAAACTGAAACGTTTACCGTACAGCATAAAACAAGGCAGAGAAAGCAGAGTGGTCAGCAGCACGACCACACATCTTCGAATGCTTTTCCGTCTAATAAATACAATTGCTAGACGAGAGATATTGTGGAAATTTGGTGGCCGCCTACTGCAGGAGCGTAATACAACAGTCACCTAAGCTGCCTAAAAGGCTAAAACTAAATAGAAGGATCAGCTGGTTATGCACTATATATACGTCATATTTCCAAAGCCGGCATCGCTGGCCCGTGGTCGAGTGGTCTGGCGCGCTTTGTATGTTATTTTGAAAGTCGCACGTTCGAATCGCCGTGCGTATTACCTGTTTTTAAAGACGACAGTCTTTCTTGGGCTACTTGAGTGGGAAAAGTTTGTTATGTCTGTCTGTATGTATGTCTATTCAGCCAGCCAGCCAGCCAAAGAAACACAGATGCTGCGGAATAGTCTTACAATACTCACAGCCAAATATAAATGAATAAGTCCGGTGTTTATGTTCATTCTTGTCAACATTGTTGAACAAGAACAAGACCTTAGCGAAATATCAGGCGGAAAATCAATACATGAGTGATATTTGCAGTGTTCCTTTGTTAAAAAAGTACGGATGCCTGTTTTTTGCGATAGCAAATAAAATGCAATAAAAACTGCAAAAACAGTCGCCTGCTGTTGCCTGCGCTACCTGGCGGAATTAAAAAAACATCAAACGGCAACAACAACGAAAGGTTCCACTAGATAAGTTTCGCGTTCCGCTTGGAACGTTCGTAGAGTAGGGAACGTGGTAATAGAACCAGTCGGGTGCCTTGTTGCAGTCAGGTGCTTGGATTCACGAGCGTCTCCGTCGTACGGCAGCGCTGGCATCGAGGCACCCGACTTGGAGCAGCGGAACCTGGTGAATTTAAATTGACTCGAGCGAACCTGTGGCGTGTTATCTTGGAAGTAACGAGCCTGTAGAGGAAGAGCATGAGAGGTGAGCGGGAAAGGGAAGGGGGGCATTTGCTTGCCAGAGGCTCCAGTCGACTGAAATGTGAAAGAATGCGGACCAAGCGACCCTTGCCTGCCAGTCATAAAGAGCTTCCAGCGGCACCTTCGGTAATCCATGGGAGGTGAGACACCAGGGTCTCCGAAAGAGGGAAAGGGGCCTCCAGCTCGGCTGTTTCTCCAGCCTTGCACCACTAGTGGAAGGTCGACAATTTTTAAAGCAAAGCTATACCCTCTACGTCCAGGGGTTTCGCCGCGGACGCGCAAGTACACCTTTTCACTGCAGACACACCTCCTGGGACACACCCCTTGAATGGCATGGGGTGATTCACCTGGCCCGCTTTCGGCGCTGCGAACAGGGCATCGTTTTCATCGTTCTGCTCAGCTAGCGGCGGCGACCGTCGCGGTTGCGGGCGCTCAGCTGATCGGCAGCCGACCAAACTGCCGACTATCCCGCATGCGCCGCTGGCTTGTCTCGGGCTAGGTCACTCTTCTCGCTTCCGGCGAAGGGAAACGCCGCATTCGTCGTAAATGAAAGCGAGGCGGGCCTCCTTGTGTGAGCGTTGCAAGGGAACGAACGGCATTGAGCGGTGGTCGGCAATACAGCTACATCTTAGTTTCTCCAAGGAAATGCAAAAATTAAGCAGATTAAGCCAAGCTTTCGCTTTGCATGTCCAAAATTAGTTTAGCTAAGTAAGTCACAGCTATTTCTTAAGTTATTTTTTGTAAAAACCCAACCAACTGTGTTCTAATAAAACCGTGTTGTTCCTGTAGTTTATGTCCCTGTCCTTTGTTCTATTAGGAGCGACATTTATTTGACATTTATTTCGCGTTAAGTAATGTAGACATGTATGAGCTACGGCCGCAGTTCTTTTGCAGTGACGCAAACAGATACGCACCTGATGTATTGCATACACGACAAGTGACTGGAACCAGTGACATAACGAGAGGCATCCAAACTTTTAGCATAGGGTTGCCGAAGAAAAACTACAATTATTCACATCCCTTGCGGCCTTTCACGCGAGTTCCATTGCAGGACACCCAGCACTTTGTCGTCATCTATTGCAACGGACACGTCCGACCGAACCTTTTCTCTTGGCTTTTACAAAACATGAACACACCGCGCCCTTATTGGCTTAGAGTCGAAAAAGACAATACCTTCTTTTTTGCGATTTTAAGCACCCGCGATTCTAAGCACCCTCCCGTAATTTCGGCAAAAGTATAGGAAAAAGTTTTCATGTCACGCGCCTCGCGCAGCAAAAAAATGAGGCTCGGGTTGAGGCATTCGATGCCCACACAATGTACTTAACCAAAAACCAAACCTAAAAAAAACGGGATCATAGCAAAGGAACCAGCATATCACACTGCAAAAAAGCACAACCTCACACTATGAAAAATATGGTCAAAAAGTCGTTATATAATACATTAACTGTTTATGTCAAAGTGAAACAAGTCCTACCGCCGGGAGCACGACGAACCTGTTGCGATGCCGATGGCGTGGCCTAGCTGTGGGTCGGCTGGCTTACGCGTTGAAGCGCGTACCAGCACGTCGCAATGGCCCGTGCTGGTTTTCAGTGGTCTGGATGACCATGGTGTGATGCCACTTGTTTCTTGAGGAGCACGGCTCAAAAGGAGGGCAGCAGTTCAAAGCCACTGGCAATACGTGGTTCCGAGCTGCCCGCTGCCAACGGTGCGAGGCCGCTGGTGCGTTGTGGGGCACGGCCCGACAGGTCGCCGGCGGTGCGATGCCTTCGGTGCTCCCCCAGGAAAGGGCGCTTTCAGGGCTCAGGGGGCTCAATACCGGTCCGCGAGCTCTAGTTCCGATGGAGGCAGAACCACCTGGAAGCCCCGATGCTCGACCTGAACTTGCCACCGTTCCTCCGAAGACCTCGTTCCACACTCCCTACTCGAACTTCGTCGTCCACCTCTTCAACTCGGATTGTGCCCTGTGAAGCTCCAATTTGTTGGTCCAGCTAGCCTCCTCCCCCTCTTCCATCACCTTCTGTATCTTCATTGTTCCCTTCAAAATCCTTCTCGCCATCCCATAAGCTGATTCTTCTTTCTCTTCATCTTTTCTTCCATCATCTTCTTCTAGGCCGATTCGCCCTTCGGGTATAGGCTCGTCTTCCTTTTATCACCCCACCCACACCATCTTACCACACGACATTAACCCTCGAAACTGAAAAGTTATTTTTCTTTAAAGAAATCTGCTCCGCACCGCGCCTGTTCATGGAAACAAAATCTGCAGTACGCGCGTCCCAACACCATAAGTCCTGTTAAGCTACCTCATCAGTCTATCTTAAATACTAATATTCGTCACACACCGAGATCACGCTTCACTAAAACTAACTTCAAATCCTTCACTTATAGACTACTCTTCCTTATCCTCTTACACTAATCTGCTCATGCAATCTGCTCTGACAGCACCAAAATCAAATACATCAACAAAGCTCAAGCTTGCAAACTCTCTTAATCAGTCTGCAGTTCTCGACTACCCCATTTCCGTGTACACTGCATACCCCTACGACACCTTGTCGTCAGCACCATACCACAACATTTATGCTTTACCTTAATACACAACCTAGTTGTGATATTCACTTGTGAGTGCGATGTCTTTCAAGACAACTCCCTGATTTCAACCGACTTTGTAGAGCTTTCATTCCACCTTCACCTTCTCGCGCATCTTCCATTCAGCGCCTTTCATTACACTGTCATCTCTATTTCAACCGCAATCAATGTTCACTTATCTCACTGCCATATGGCCCGTGCCATGTCTCCAGTCCTTCTCTACCGCGAGCTTTCTCTCGATTGCGCACGACTCCCACGATTTCTTAGTTTTTGTCTTCATTGCGTGTCTGCGCTTTCGCTCTCCTCTGACGTTGATACTTTGGCTACTCCTGGAGAACTCACTGCATATCTTTTGGCTGACGCCGCCTTCTCCGGGGTGCTTATTACGGAGCCTGCCGTTCGTCTTACACGCTTTAACTGTTTGTCTGCGCGTCATCTTGGTGACGTGCGCTAACTCTATGAACATCCCAGCTACCCTGTAACTTTTCACACAGCTCCGCTCATGCACTCGAACCTTCCTAAGACCAAACAGTTTTTCCTCCTCTTCGCACGCTTACGAAAACGTGGGCACTATTTCTCGCCCCCTTGCTTCTCAGCCCCCTTACCGGGTGCCCGCAACTTCCTTTACCTGGGATCAGCCCCTATCCAGTGCCCGACCTGAATTTCTTGAGTCAAGAATCTTCATCGACCACAAGGAGCTGTCTGAGGAAGCTGTCCTAGGTGCCCTGAAATTCGCTGACTTGGCTGCGCACTGGTGACCCTGTTTACCATCTTAGACGCTGCGCTGTCCGATGAGACATCTAAAGAATTGGCACTGCCCTTTATTGGGACCGGTGTACTCTAAATAGTCATAGGCATTTGTACCCGACCAGCAATAGAGCTTTCTGTAGGGATGCTATTACTGCCAGTGCACAAAGCGGCCTGTATCAACGTCTCAATTATTACTTTTTCAGATACCCTCAAATCTATTGAGTCATCAAAAAGTACTAGGCGGCCACAAGCTGTCCTCGCCTGGCGTGTTACGCCTGCGATCTCCAAGCGGGTGGCCTTCGGTTCTGCCGTACCCTGCCCGTTCACCTGTTGGCGCTTCGAGAGCGCCTTTCACCTCAGCTGTCGTTTGCGAGAACCTCTTTTATTATTTCATTGCCATCACAGCTATGTGCAAACCACTTTCTCTCAGCAGCACGTGCTTCTTCGCTGTCAGCCATCTGCGTGCTTGCTTTCTCACGTACCTCATAGAGGTCGGCGACCCGCGTGCCTTCAGGCTCACGTGCGGCGCGTTCACCGTTCTTTCTGCGTTTCCTTAACTTGAGGCGCCGGAGTAACTCTGCTAGGCGTATCTTAAGTTCCAAAATTTACTTCTCCCTCACGGCTTTCCTCTCATCTTCTCGTGCTATCTCTCGTAACCTTGTATTTTCCCGTTCGTTCAAGTTGAGCGTCTCCTCCTTGATCAAACCTAATGTACTAGCCAAGGTTAAAATCTTCGCAAGATCCAACTCTCCGCCAGGTGAGACGCATGGTTGGGCCAGGATAGATCCTGGCAGGCTCGCCAAATGTTGTCACGCGTCTCACGCAGCAAAGAAATGAGGCTCGGGTTGAGGCATTCGGTGCCCACACAATATACTTACAAAACCAAACCTCGAACATACGGGATTATAGCAAATAAACCAGCATATCACACTATAAAAAAAACAAGCACAACCTCACACTATCAAAAATCTGTTCAAAAAGTCACTATAATACATTGCCTGTCTATGCCAAAGTGAAGCAAGCGTGTAGCACGACGAACACGTTGCGATGCCGATGACATGGGGCTGTGGGTCGGCTGGCTTACGTGTTGACCCACGTAGCAGCACGTCGCGTTGGCCTGTGCTGGTCTTAAGTAGTCTGGGTGACCGTGGTGCGCTGCACAGGTTCCTTGAGGAGCACGCCTCAAAAAAGAGACCAGCAGTGTAATGTAGCTGGTAATAGGTGGTTCGGTTTCGAGCTGCAAGCTACCAATGGTGCGAGGCTGCTGGTGCGTTGTGGGGCACGACCCGACAGGTCGCCGGCGGCGCGATGCCGCCGGTGCGCCCTGAAGAAAGCGCGCTTTCAGGGCTCAGGGGGCTGAATACTGGTCCGTGAGCTCTCATCCCGAGGTAGGCAAAATCACCTGAAAGCCCCGATGCTCGACGCGAACTTGCCACCGTTCCTTCGGAGACCTCGTTCCACACTCTCTATTCCAACGTCGTCGTCCAACTCGTCAGGTCGCAATGTACCGTGTGAGGCTCCCATTTGTTGGTCTAGCTAACCGCCTCCTCCTATTACATCACTTTGTGTATTTTCTTCATTGGTCCCTTCAGAATACTTCTCGCCATCCCGTAAGCTGATTCTTCTTTGTCTTCATCTTTTCTTCCATCATCTTCTTCTCGGGCGATTCGCCCTTCGGGTATGGGATAGTCTTCTTTTTCTCACCCCGCACAATTTTACCACATGACAAGAAGCAACCCCTTTTCTAATGAGCCATCGCTAGGTTGGCTTCCGACGCGTGGGAGTGGGCTGTAGTTGACATTGTGGTAAAGCCGTTTATGAATTTTTGAGCTATAAGCCACTTCAACGGTTCCGAGCACTACCTGCTGGGGGATACAGAGAGCGGAGGCCCAAGCGGCACAAAGGACTCGAATGGTAGTCAGGGTTACTGTGAATTAGATGTAAGCGTGGGTTGACTGTGTGTACCTATTTCTATTTTGAATGTCTGCCACATAAAATCTCATTCCTTTCGCTAGTCTTGTCGATATACGACGGCGAAAAAGTGGCGGGGCAATTTAGATTTTTGTAATCTATGCGCCGCACTTACTTTGAGTATACGATCGTGGAGAAAATTACGATCGTGGAGAAAATTACGATTGAGAAAATAAAGTCATTACCAATACGCAGACTCGTTGTTGGTAAATTCTTCCGGAACCATGCATTACGTTTGATTATTTATGTTTTGATTTTACCGCCCGGCTGCGGCGGCCTGTGTTATCTGCATGCCAAGGGAAGCTCGTGTTCCATTCTTTATTTCTATGCCACACGTATCATCTCTTTCTCTTTTGATAGGGAGAGCATTTCCGACTAACGTTAACCGCCTGAGAATAACCTTCTTTGATCTACAATTCTGTATGTAAATCGATGGTTCGAGAAACACTCGTACCGAAAGATAAAAGCGTGAGAGCGGACGCCGCGCTATTCGACTCAGCGACGCTCGCCTGTGCACGTCACTGTGTGGACTGCTGCTTCGCCGCCTGTGTATTCTTTCAGTTGTTAGGGAAGCACAAGTTCTCTAAAATAAACTTGTTTAACTTCAACACAACTGCGTCGTCTTTGGCGTTTTCACATCTGGTGAATTTGCGGTAGTCAGGTACCCTAAGCCCTTCTCAAGCCGACAAGCAAGCCCAACTCGTGTCAGCCGCCGACAGGAATGTCTTAAGTCAGAGTTTAAACGGCTTCAGGATAAAGTGAAGAAAGAGGACGTCGGAAAAACCACCATGATCAATGCCGGCACCAAGTACCAGCGCTACCGATTCTCTCCTCGTCCTTCAGCAACCAAGGGAACCCCCATTATTCAATGGGACCCCTTCTGAGGATCCAGAAGACTGGTTGGAGCAAGTCGAATGGGTCAGACTGTTTAACGGATGCGACGACGCGGAGACACCGAGGCAAGTGTTCTTCTACCTTGAAGATTCAGCACGGATCTGATTTGAAAACCAGGAGAGCTCCCTGGAATCTTGGAACGATTTCATAACTCAATTTATAATGATGTTCACAACGGTTGTGCAAAAAGAGCTGGCCGAGGTATTGCTGCAAACGCGAACACAAAACCATAACCGAAGCGTTGTTGTATTTGCCGAAGAGATGAAGAGGCTTTTCAGGCGTGCTGACCCTTGCATGGCAGAAGAAAAGAAGTTGCACTTACCAATGCTCGGTGTGAAGGAAGAAATGTTTGCTGGACTTACTCACAATCCGCTCAAAACCGTCGCCGAATTTGAAACCAAAGCCAGCTCAATTGAGAAGGCCCAAGAACTGCGTGCTGAGCTGTATCACCACAACTTTTTTGGCGCGCCTAATGCGAACTACATCGAAAGCATGCGGACATTGGCAGACAGCCTGCGGGAGGCTATCAGCGCAGTACTGAAGGATGAGCTGCGGAAACTTCTCCCAACGGCACCGCAACCCCAGGTTGCTCCGCTTACCGACGTCAGTAGGTAATAAGTGCAACAAGCGCTGGGAACTTCAACGACGCCAGAAACAACCCGCGAGACGCAAGCCATGGCCTACGCGGCTGCTGTCCGTCGATCTCACCTACTTGCCCCCTATTGTCCCGAGGCTCCATACCGTCATCCCCTGTAGCCGTCCCGACCACCGTCGGTGCAACTCGCCGCCCCGACCAAGACCGACGTGTGGCGAACGCCAGATAATCGACCACTCTGTTACCAACGCGGAGAGGCCAACCTCATCTACCGTCGCTGCCCCTACAAGAGGCTCAGTTTGCGAGGGTTTATGCGTCGACGCTCCACCCCCCGACAAGGCCGGCACCTTTCTGAAATCAAAGATTACCTCCAACGCCAACCGAGGTCCTGCGCGATTCGACCGTTCGCCGTCACCCTACCCATACTGATCGCCAAGCCGTCGAAGAAATGCAGTCTTCCCGTGTGGGAGTTCCCGAAGCCCACGTAGGGGAAACTAAAAGCAGCTACTTCTGGAGGTAAAGTTGCACAACAAGGGAAAAAGGGAAACCCCCTAATGATGCAGCGAATCGCCGAAGAGCATTATTTATGACATGCACTTAGCCCGATGACACGATCCAACCCGGACGGGACTACCGAACACTACGACATTGACACGACGCTACGCATACCCGAAATGACACAGCCGGCCGCTGAGAAGACTACGACAATGACGACACATAGTGGCCGACCGCCAACACGCACCAGCCGAAACACGACGCCCCGACATACTCGAAACTCAAGGAAAGCGGCGTCCGACGTCCAGGTGTCCATCGACGGCTTTCATGTCGCTTTCATCGACACCGGAGCCGACTACTCAGCAATGAGCGGGTCATTCGCGTATAAGCTGAAGAAAGTTACGACAAGATGGGACGGTCCGCACATACGCACAGCAGGAGGCCATCTCGTAACACCAAGTGAAACGTGCACATGGCGCTTCACCATAGACGGAAACACGTACTATGCGGCGTTCGTCATTTTGAGTAACTGTTCCCGCGATGTAATTCTCGGAATGTAATTTTTGATGAAAAACTGCGTAATAATTATTCTGCAGATGAAGTCGATAAGTTATGCCTCCGATCCCTCGATTACGCCGGTACCGAAATCCGATCACCGTGTTACTATAATGGCCACCGACGATCACATCACCCTGCCACCCCGCGCAGGCCTGATCAGCATCTACTGTAAGTATGCTGCCCCTGACATGGACGCTATCGTAGAGAGTGACTAAAGTTTGCTTCTCGGCCGCGGTGTCTCCGTTGCAGGAGGCATTGCGCGCTTTGCTCAATGGGAATCCTACGTTTTGGTCACTAGTTATACCGAGGAGTACCAGCATCTAAACAAGAGCGCTGCAGTTGTGTTCCTCGAAGAAACGCAAGAAACATGTCAAGTGATCGTGGTCTCTAACTTTGAAGGCGCACGAGCAGATGCTTTCAATCTGCCGCATCCTTTCGACGTGAACCCGGCGCTGGCGCAGGAAAAACGGGACAAAGATTTTGGATCTGCTACTTCGCTCCAGCCAGTGTTTTTCGTTGAACTCAAAAGTACGTCAAACAGCCCAAGCGGAGCACCGAATTATAACCGAAGATGGAGCCCCACCTACCCGACAGTCAACGTACTGCGTGTCTTCACACGAGCGGGAAGCAATCCACACACAAGTGGAAGACATGCTCAATCTCCATTGATAATCACCCGATGCCATAGGTACACACTCTAAAGATACTCGGACTGCTCATACAACAAAATAGGGCAAACACACAATTCCTCACGCAGCTCAGCAAGCACGTCACACAGACTATCGAACTGATAAGACGTATAGCGACTCGGCGTCAGGTCGTACGAGAAAATGAGAGGATACGCTTGATCGAAGCCTTGGTCGTGAGCAGGATAATGTACTCTCGGCCGTACCTCCACGTCAGCGCTACTGAACTTGAAAAAAGACACCGCCTCATTACAAAAGCGTACAAAGCGGCACATCAACTGCCCCTGCACCCATCCACTGGTATATTCGAACATCTATGGGTGCACAACACGGCAGAAGACCTAGTAGAAGCGCACCTTTCTGCTCAAATAGCCCGTCTAGAATGTGCAACCCCTACAGGATTGCACATTCTTGACAGAGTTGGCTTTAATATCCCGGCAGGCTTAGACCGGAAAGTCTGCATTCTGCATACCACGCACGCTCAACTCATAGTTGGGCCACTACCCCGCAATATGTATCCAACATATAACGTGGGCCGAAGAACCCAGAGGGCACGAGCACTCGAGAGGCGTCTTCCAAACCGCCCAGATATCCACTACGTGGACGCTGCTGAATACAGCCACCATGACGCATATGCGATAGCCGTGATGATCAGGCCCGACACCCCTCTCATTACCTCCCTCACGGTGAACACGCCTCATCCCGGAGAGGCGCAGGAGGGGGCAATAGCGCTAGCGCTGTCACACAGGCAGACCCCCGCGATTATAATCTCAGTTTCTAAAACAGCCGTTCCAAATTTCGCTCGTGGCCTTATTGCGCTACTCGCCCTCAAAATTCTGGCTCAAAATTCCCCAACCTCCTCGGTTAAACTAATTTGGACCCCGGCTCATGCCGGCCTCGGAGGAAATGAGGGAGCCCACGTCGTCGCTCGAGGACTTCCAATCTGAGCGGGCCCCAGCCTCGTTTCCTACCATGGGGCCAGATCTGCGAGGGAGAGACTGGCTACTTACCACGACATTGTCAGTCATTACCGCCTCGCCCGCCGCAAATACCCCCCTGCCCATTCCCCGCTCACCCACGCGCAGGAACGCACATGGCGACTCGTCAAGACTCACACTCTCCCTTGCCGAGCGGTACTTCACCACATCCACCCGTCCCTTTACGCTTCCCCCAATTGTCTTGCCTGTGGCACACGCTCCACTGTACCCCACTCCATGTGGTGCTGCCCTAAAGACCCTTTCCCTCTTATTTCCTCCGACGCTCAGTGGAAGGGAGAACTGGGTAACTCTGACCTAGGGACACAACTCTCCCTCGTGGACAGGGCTACGCTAGTCGCCGCCAGGCTGGAGCCTGCGGCCACCCCGACCCCTTAAACCTACTGGAAATAATAAAGTTTCCTCTCTCTCTCTCTCTCTCTCTCTCTCTCAATGAGGACATTATACAGCCATCCAAAAGCCCCTGGGCTGCTCGGGTCAAACTCGTGAAGAAAAAAGACGGTACATTGGGGTTCTGCGTTGTCTACCGGTGACTGAAGAAAATCACCAAAAAGTACGTGTATCACCTGCCACGAATCGACGACGCCCTCGAGCACCTATGCCACGCAAAGTACTTCTCTTCGATGGATTTGAAGACGGGCTACTGGCAAATTGAATTGGGCGAGAGAGACCGAGGTAAGACTGCATTCATAATCCCGGACGGCCTATACGAATTCAAGGTGATGCCGTTTGGGCCGTGCACGGCCCCAGCAACTTTTCAAAGAGTCATGGACATTGTGATAACTGGTCTGCGGGGTTAACGCTGAAGACTGAAAAGTGCAGCTTCGCGTACGAGGAGATAACGTTTTTGGGCCACGTCGTCAACGCCGCGGGAGTCCTAGCTGTCCCGGCGTAAACTTCAGCCCTAGCGGAATTTTAAACTCCAAAAGACTAGAAGGCGTGCGAAGATTTCTTGGATTATGCGCGTACTACCAGCCCTTCGTCGCAAACTTCGCACGCACTGCAGAGCCACCCACGCGTTTGACGAAACATAACACCCTTTTCAGCGGGAAAAGCGCCCTAGAGGAAGCATTCTGCGAGATTCAACCACGCCGGTAAAATCCGCCTGTGCTCGCTCATTTCGACGAAAACTCCGAAACAGAAATGCACCCTGACGCCAGTGATATAGACCTGTGAGCTGTCCTCATCCGGAAGCAATGCGGTTCCGAAAAGGTAATCCCCTATGCCAGCCGTGGTCTGTGATGGAGGAGAAAAACTGCTCTGCCTCCGAGAAAGACTGCCTCGCTATTATATGGGCCATTTCAAATTTTCGCCCATACGTGTATGGTAGACCGTTCCTGGTTGTGATGGACCCCCATGCTCTGTGTTGGGTCGCCAATTCGAACGACCTCTTGGGCCGTCTTGGGCAATGGAGCTTGTGCTACAAGAATTCGACGTCACAATCATCTATAAAACCGCCAGGAAACACTCCCACGCCGACTGTGTGTGCCGAGCCTTTGTCAACCCAGCACCTCAAGACTCCGATGAAGACAAGGCGTTCTTCGGAGTCGTGACGGAGAGCGACCTAGCCGCCCAGCAGCGTGCCGACGCCGTCCTCCGTCCTCGTGAAGAAATATTTCAACCCTGGAACGAGAACAAATTTTCTCTTTGTAATCCTTAGAGATCTTCGCGGCGAAATTTTGAAAGCCTGCCATGAAGACCCCTCGTCCGTACATCTCGGCACAGCAGGCACTACTGGAAAAATCAAGGGGAAATTCTACTGACCCCGCCTTGTAACCGATGTGTCCCACTACGTCCGGAGCTGCCGTCCCTGCCAGCGACGAAAAACGCCGCCGACGAGACCCGCCGGATTTCTGCAGCCGGTGGCCGTCCCTCGAGGCCCTTCAAAGAGATTGGACTGAACCTATTGGGCCTATTCCCTATGTCACGATTCGAGAACAAGTGGATTCTCGCAGCATACACGACGCGCTACACAGAGACCGCAGCACTTCCGAGTGGGGCAGCACAAGAAGTCGCCAAATTCTTAAGAAACCAAGTTGTGCTACGACATGGAGCCACTGAAGTCCTAATCCCAGACCGCGGTACGGCCTTTACTCGGAAGCTCATGCAAGGAATTTTACGCTGCAGCAACACGGATCACCGAAGAACGATGGCGTACTACCCCCAAACGAACGGATTAGGAAACGTTTGAACAAGAAAATATCGGATATGCTGCCCATGTGCGTCGCAGTTAAATATAAGACCTGCGACGAGGCTCTCCCTTATGTCACGTTTGCGTACAACACGGCTATCCAAGAATTCTCGCAGATGACACCGTTCGACCTTTTCAACGGAAGACGCCGACTACGACTCTTGACGCCATGCTGCCGCACGTAGAAGACGCCGACCTTAACGCCGACGTCCAAGGATGCCTTCAGCATGCGAAGGAGGCCCGCCAGCTCACTCAAGTTCGCACAACCAACCAGCAGCTAGTGGATGCCGGACGCTACAATCTCCGACGCCGAGACGCCGAGTACCACCCAGGGGATCGTGTGTGGGTTAGGACTCCCATCTGATGACACGGACATAGCGAGACGCTTCTGCTATGGTATTTTGCATCCTACCGGTCTTTGGGACGTGTTGGGCAACTTACCTACGAGGTCATCCCCGATGGTGATTCCGGATCCTCCCATCGACGCATGTGACCCGAAGTCGTCCGCTTGGTTTGCCTTCAACATTACCACGCAAAATGATCCAGGGACATTTGTGTTGTTTGTTCGGACTATCGTTTATTTTCACATCGGATCGATGAACTTTTAGAGGGCTCAACGCAGCGAACCATGCATTGCGCTTGTTTATTTATGTTTTGCTTTTACCGCCCTCCTGCGCCGCTCTGTGTTATCTGTGTGCCAAGGGAAGCGCGTGTTTCATTCTTTATTTCTATGGTACACGTGTTAATTCTGTTGATAGGGAGAGCGTTTCCCACTAGCGTCAACAGCCTAGAATATTCTTCTTTGATTTACAGTGTTATGGATGTAAATCGATCAATGTGCTGGATGTAAATCGACGGTTTGTGAAACACTCGCGCCGAAAGATAAAGCGTGCAGAGCGGACGCCGCGGAATTCGACTCAGTGACGCTCGCATTGCACGTAATTGTTTGGACTGCTGCTTCGCCGCCTGTGTATTCCTTGGGTTGTTAGGGGAGCACAAGTTCCCTCAAATAAACGTGTTCTTTTTTAAGAAAACCGCGTTGTCTTTGGCTTCGTGACAATATTGCACAGGTAGACAAAATAAACAATAGTTTGAAATATTGAAAAGTACAACACTTGTACATAGTTTCTCACGCAGGAAACCAAGAAACAATCTTCCTAGAAAACGTATTTCACTAGTACAGCTATTTTTCAAGACGTTGGGGGCTATTATTGTTACAATTATCTTATACCGCCGACAGAACTACCGTATATACATAAACAATTTCTAAAAATTGCTCCATTCATGTCAACGTGGCGAAGCTACAAAGTAGCTTTTCGCAATGCCCTAAAAAAGGCGTAGACACTTGCAAGCTCTACAAAGTTCTTTTAACCACTTGTACAGATATGACTAGACGATACGAAAATAGTATAACAATGCCTAAAGAAACTTTTACCGCACCGCCAAGGGTGTTTGCTGGACTGGCGTTTGGTGTCGCGGACGTGGGTACTCAAACCATTTTGGTGTCTATATCTCTCTAGCTTGTGCTTCACTGTTTCCTCAGTGGTCGGAAGCTCGCGTTTCATCTATTCACGGCGTGGGAACTTTCGTCCCTAAGATGTTACGCAGGCTTCTTTTCGGAAAATACACATTAAGAGTAGCTGCGCTGTTCCTTGTGTTAGAGAGAGGCTAAATGGGAGTCGGATAGCGGAGTTTCTTGGGTTCTTTCCTTAAGGTGAGTACCGTCCGAGGAAAACCAACTTCCCCGCGATGCCCAGTGCATATCAGTCTATTGTATGTATCTTGGAAAAAATGATACCAAATTTTGCCAGTACTACCGGAAGCCGAGTTTCATTTACTTGTCATGGTACCATGAAGGTGTAAAGAATTTGACATTTTTTGACAAGAAGAATTTGACATTTTGCCAGTACTACCGGAAGCCGAGTTTCATTTACTTGTCATGGTACCATGAAGGTGTAAAGAATTTGACATTTTTTGACAAGAAGAATTTGACATTTGACAAGAATTTGACATTTGAATGCGTGTGCGTGAACGAGAGAGATATACTTACAAATAATTTTGTTACTTAGGTTTTATCTGCTCTACTCCCCAACAATTCATGTGACGTTTTGCTGCTCAAGCGCCGACCTAGGCGAGAGAACTTTATCGCAGCAAATACTGCGAATAGTACTATAGCTCGTATAATTAATTCAGAGAACCTTTACACATCATGAAGGTACCGTGGAAAAGGCCACCCAACTTTTTTCTACTAAGATAAAATTGTGCGCGTTTCAAGTTTTATTAGGTCCAAAAGAAAACTATGCTGATTGCGAAAAAAAACTGTCGGGGTTTGTTTGTTGCACTAATTATGACTGCGCCCTAGTCAGCCTTATTTTGTGTGGGGCTCTGGCTTGCTTCGCTCCCCACGGCATTCACAGCGTTAATTAGAGGTGAAGGCTGGGGTCTAGCAAGCATGATCTCCCCCTCGGATAGGTGCCGAGTATCACTCTGCTTAACTCTAAGCGAGATCAGTATTTTTACACCAGCGGCTAAAACGCTTTCCCTTACAGACTAGCAGCAGAGTCTTTCAAGCATTGAAGTACTTGCTAGCAGTAATCACTGTCAGTTGTGAAGTGCTATAATGATTACGTAATATGACGGAATACATGTTGGGTGGCTGGTTATTATTTAACAATGCACAACAGAGTTTCACTCGTATTCGGGTTCCCGCCGTGGTGGCTCAGGGGCTAAGGCGTTGTGCTGCTGAGCACGACGACGCGGGTTCGATTCCTTGCCGCGGCAGCCACTTTTCTGATTCAGGGGAACAGCACAAACGCCCGTGTGTAGCAGATTTCGGCGCACGGTAAAGAGCCCCAGCTGGTATAAATTAATCCGGAGACGTCTACTACAGCGCGTCTTAAACACTGCAATCAAACAATTGATCAACCTGAATTGGGGAATAATGAACGCTGGTACTTTTCGTTAGGTAATTTGTCTCACAGAAGGCAGAGGCACCATCTGCGCTGCATAGCGTGGGCATGGAGCGATCACGTCAGAAGTTCAATTTCAGCGAAGCGAATAGATGCGTGGTTAGTTTTGTGACCTAGTGGAAACTGGTCCAAGAGCGAAGCAGCAGTAAACTGTGGATGTTGATACGGGGGGACATGCACTTTCATGCGTCCAACGAAGTAAGAAATAAATCGCCTAGCTGTGGCAAAAGAGTGCGGCCCGTGGCGGCCCGTGGCGTCTCCCTCGTCCCCACCGGCCGAATTTCTGTCTGACTTGCTGTGCTTCTAGGAGTTGAGACAGAAAATTGTGGACACCGAGTCGGATTAGGTCCGTGGTAGCGGGGAATGCAGAGAATGCAGGAGAAATTATTGATGAAAGTGACAGATAAAATTGGAGGAAACTCACGGTATTTCGCAAGACTTGAAAGTAACGAAGCTGTGCGCTGCACTAGCGTTTTCTCTCTTTTCGCCCCACGGCGTTGATTTAGCATCGCCGCTGTGCGAGGCACTACAGCGTGATGATCGTCTTCATGCAACACGGTTCTGCGCTGCACGTGGCCTCGTGGCCTTCCTTCGTTGCGCGCGCTTATCGCTGCAGAGGGGCCTCCTCGCCTTCCTCGCGTAACCCTCTCCTGCCGCCTATCTCTCCCCGTTATTGGGCCGCTACTCCCCGCCAGGCGTTTGCGGAAGGGTGTGTGGTTTGACCTCTAGTGCTCAAGGGCAAAACTGGTAACACCGCCAATACTGCCCCAGGGTAGCATAGTGTACGTTGGCGCTACAAAATACTCCCACCTTCGCCGTTGAGATACTAAGCCTGAGGAAAGATGGAGCTCTTGGTCTTCACTAGATTTGACTTGGCTTTTCTTAGGTCTGCCCCCTTTTAGGGGCTTGGGCTTTCCGCATAGTGATGTAATGTGAGCGGAAGCGTGGTTTTCGGGGGCCCGGCGTTTTCATGGTTTTATGTTTGTTTACTTTCAGTTATGTCCAGCTCTTATCCAGTCCGTACTCCCGTCTAGGTTCCCGTCTTTTTTGCACTGGAGAGCATTCGCCACTTATCCCTGCATCAACATGCTCATTTTTCAGGACTAATTAACGTGCTTCGTTTAGTTAGGGCAAAGCAGTGCGAGCTGCTGGGAAATGCAGTCATGCGTTCCAGAGCAATTTCAGGCAATCTCAAAATCTCGAGCCAGACAAGCCAGTCTTCCCGGAAGTGCGGAGTCTACAGCTATATAGTCTGAGCCATCAACATCCTAAGCATTCAGAACCCCGGCGGCATCATGTCGTTTCCATCCACAATGAAGCAAGGGAGCGAAAAAAGGAGCAAACAAAGTGAAAAAGTATATAGCAAATTACACAATTCCATTAGTCTAAAATAAATTCAGTTGTTTTCAAGCAATATACTTTCAATAATTTCAGCATCCAGCTACTATGCTAACACAGTACGATTAAACAAAATGAAAACGGCACCAATTCATTTGGGAAATCCCAAAACATACCTCGCAAAAGATGGGATTGAAACCCGAAGTAGTTTAGTTTTTTTAAACACAAGACGTTCTGGTTAGAACGTTTTTCCATGGTGGTCCTGTCAGTCGACAAGGCCGAAGTGATCATCGTCGTCAGCTATGTCATTGCCATCTACGCAGGCAACTCGGGAATAAGGAGAGATGAGGAAAACTGATTTTGAAAAAAACGCCATTGGCGTATTGAGCAGAAGCTTCAGGGAATGGTAGAAAACGCTGTGTTGTCTTGAGGTGCAGGAAGATTTATAGTTGTCCAAGACAAAATAAGTAGGGCAGATTGGTGGGTTAGCTTCGTGCGGGGCTTAAAATCGCTGCGTTCAGTTTTTTCTAGACCACTTCACGCAAAATGTTTCGACTCAACGAATGAATATTATGGTGCTCGCCGTCGCTTCTTCATGGGTATGTGGATGGGCAAGCGACAATGCAATCATGGTCAATGCTGTCACCGCCACCACACATGATGTAGACACTCAAACTTAATAAAAGTAAGCAAATAAAATCTATACCAGGTAGAACAGAAATCATACGTTTATTCGTCATCTTTGTCTATGTCTTCAGCTGCGACGTAAAAACACGGGCGCCATGTATTACTCATAGTGCGAAAGGTTTACGCAAGGAAACATTACCAGATCCTTAATTTCAATCTATAGTTGACCATGTGCAAACTACCGTCTTTGCAATAAGGTAGAAGGCCAAACATGACCTTGAGCGCCCCATCTCCATCGTAAGCACTCCATTTCTTTTGGAGAGTGACCTCGGGAGCCACAAACGATTCCATTGTCATTTTCACAGGTTGCTATGAAGACGCGAATTCTGTGGATCAATATTTGTTGAGGACAGGTTTATACGACGTTGGAAAAGATAGTTAATAACGCCACAAGTGCATGCATGTACTTCCTACTAGATCCTCCACAAATGTTCCCTTAGACTTTGGTTGTAAAATGCAAGGCATCGTGTGTCGACACTGATACGATAACTGCAGGAACGAAATTTAGAATCATACTATGATATTATTTCCCTATTCAGTAGCGAGTCGTAGCACATTGTTTCCTAGTAGACGGGTGCCAAGTCCTTTGTAATTCGTGGTCATTTGAAATTTTCGTATGCATGCAGATGCTTCTTTTACCTAAGCGCATGGGTGCTCACTTTTATTCTACAAAACAATAATATATAGCTTTCTGCCGAACAGAAGTTTTTTTGGTGGGTCAGCAGCAAAATTGAGGGATACAAGTAAGCTGAGAATATATAAATCCATTCAGGCATCCACAATCTCCCTGTTATTTTAAAACGGGGTAAACCACGAAACAAAGATTCAGGCATCCCATAAGAAAATCTCAATCGAAAGCCTGAAATAAACAAACAGTCGCATACATCGTTAATTACACAAGATATAGAAATACGAGCCCTTTGGCCCGTAGCGTTATAGTAATGAAGGTGGATTTTTATGATGACATGGAAGAACCGTTAGAAATCAGACGTTAAATTAAGACCAGATCTAGTGCACTCCAAGGCACACCCACATAACAAAGGGTACTTATCAGCTAACACAAAAAACAAATACATGCTAATGATGCATAGTCTGGTAACACCTATACGTCGAAACGACATTTTAGAAAGCACATCCAAGGACTTCTTAGGGGAACTCGAATGGCCATAAAAAGGAGGATGATAACTGAAACGCTCAGTGACTGGAAACGTGCCTTGTGACTTGAAAAGAAGCTTTTGTAGTTGAAACCTACAAGTGTCGTCGAAGGACGTGAGTCATCTGCCATTCCGCCGCTTTGTTCCTTTTCGTCCCACTCTTACTCCTCCAGCTTGGTCCATTCCTTTTGCTCACCCCATGATGATTGCAATGACACAATGATGATGAATGCAAGGAATGCTCTATAAATTCAATTCTCTCGCATTCGCACTGTTCTTGCACCGTGTGTTGGGATAGCGCGAGTTTATCTCGCATCTCTGCTACGCCGTTTGCACCGCGTTTTTTTTTTCATAAACACTGTGAGCCCCCCCCCCCCCTGCCCCCCTCACCCACCGTGTGTTACGCATTACGTAAGCATTGATCCTGCCTTTTATGTACCTATTTTTGGCTGCCAGTTTGCCTGACGTTTATTTCGTGGTGAATAAACCGGCATGTATCAGCTAGGGCAGTAGTTGTTTTGCAGAGAAGCAAAGAGGCACACACCTAATATTTTGCCAACGGGAAGTCATAGCAACAAGCGAAAGAACGACAGCCATCCCAAAATGTTTGCTCAAGGTCGAAGTCTATAATGTGTGATATCACTCGCTCCTTTTTACTCCACTACCATCCAGCACAGCCAACACGCTATTCTCGTGTATTGCAATGGAGAAGTACGACCAAAGGTTTTATTTTGTCAATGACAAAACGCTTCTGCTTCTCTGCCGTTTAAAAAAATTAATAATGACCAATGCAATGAGCCCCTGTAATAAATACGACATAAGTTGCCAAAAATAACAATATTTCGAATCAATGAAATCGAAATCACATTTAAAAAAATAAGGCAGTTCCACTCAACGTGAAAGCTGTCCAAGTTCAGAGCAGTGATTGGCCAAAGAGGCTGCGGCGCCGTTATTCGCGGAGTGCTACCACCGCTTACGCGCTTCCCATCCCTATCTCACTCCTCTGCTGATGACTTGAGCGGAGGTTTGTCCAATACAATTAAAATCTCCCGTGTTCGCAGTGCTAGCGTTTCCTCTACTTGCAACAGCAGGAGCGGGAGTTGCGTTCTTTTTGTGCTTGCGTTTGTCTCACACATGCCGTAGCCTTACTGCGCAGTTTTGAAAGGGCGACTTCCGCGGGTACTTTCCAGCAAATAGTTTTAAAAACCAACCCAATGACCGTTACCAACTAAATGGATGGAAGAGGGGCTTCCGGTTAATTACGGAGATTTCGACTCAAATTAACTGGCACCTTTCGTTGCGCTAAATAATTGGGAGATGTAAGACAAGTGCCGTAGGTTGAGGAGTTTCGAACGGTAATGGCTGTGCTAACCGCTTGTATTTCAAAGCTTCTCTTAAGATTGCCTACGCCGCCTGATTGTGGCGGAGGCTAGACAGCGTAACAGCGAACGAGCGGCGACTACAAGGCGTGCCCCTAAAGTTATGTACCCTTTATATGTCGCTCATGCAGGACACCACACTCACTACACAACGGGTAAATCACAACAGCGTTGAACAATTCCGAACAGCCTTCAAGAGCCATACGTCATTATTCTAGCCCTAAACACTGCATAGCCTGTTGTTTGTAGCCTGCTAAGCCAAGTAGCTTTTACATAACAAGATTCTTAAAAATTGCCTGATTCTTGTAAACATTCTCGCACTTAAAGGCGTTTTTGCGTCTTTTTTTCCAAAGTTGCGACAAACACCGCAAGACATGCAGTACTCTTTTAACTCGAAAAACGGTTAGAACTAGATGTTATGGAAATACTGCAACAACAACAACAAAAAGAACCTTTACAGCCTCACAAATGCGGTCCCGGGACTCGCGTTTCACCTGGCGAATGCGAGCACGTAGACATCTTTTGCCACTCCTGTTTATCTCACGCCTAGCGTGGCTGGTATGTTTCCTCCGTGATTCACAGCTGGCTTTCAATGTTTCCACGGTGTGGCCGGAAAACGTTCAACCGGATATGGTGTAGACTTATCTTCTGTCAAAGGAGAAGTGGGAGTTGCTGTGCTGTTCTTAGTGGTACAGATAAGTTGGATAGTACTCGGATGTCTGATTTTCTTTACCTCCCTCCGTCTCCTAAAAAGGTGGCGGAAAACCAACTTTCCCGCGATGTGCAGTAGCTCTCAATCGATTGCAGGTATTGTGGAAGAATCGTGGAAGAAGTGATAATGAATTGTGCCCTTCGACCGGAGCTGTGTATTATTTAGCTGTCATGAGTACCATGATGGTGTGAAGAATGAGAAATTACCCTCCGCAGTAAATATAGGTGCCTGTACGAGAGGGGTATACTTACAATTACCTGATGTGACTTATGTTATATCGGTACATCCAGAAATAATGCTACGTTTTACTGCTGAGACGAGAGCCTCGCAGCGAGAACTTTATCGCAGCAAATGTTCTCTATAATTCTATCACTCGTATAGTTAACGTACTTAAAGGGGCACTGACACAAAAATTTTGCATCTTGTTTTTTTTATTGCAATAAGTAGCTAGTGACCTACTTATAACCTGTAGAAACCTCATTTGCTTCAGCGTGCGACGGTTGTTTAATTAGAGGCATTTTAAATGCGGCCAGTCGCAGTTTCGGTTTCAGCGAGTGCCGCGAAACGATGGATTTTGTGGATTTCGTTTGAAGAAAGCTGACCACGTGACCGCCGGAGGGATATCACAGAGCAGAGCCACCGTAGCACTGTCGAATCCGCATAGACGGCAGTTTCTGCGAATGCCCCAACTTACTGATCTCCTGAGGCGCCGAATTAAAAAGCGACCGTGGATGTGACGCAGGCGCTGCGAGTGCAAATGCTACCGCGGCTAAAGGACGACGCGCGACGCTCGAGACGGTGGGTTGCAAGACGCGCGCTGGGAGCAGCCGGCCGGTCTCCCGACAGGTCCGCTACAGATGTGTTCGGCTTAGCACTGCGGCGGATATTCGAGTGCCGCTCTCGTAAGCGGTGCAGATGACAATTTTTAGTGCAACCCGCCATCGCATCAATAACTCCTTTCTCATGTAAGCCACCATGGTCGGGACTTGGGGACAATGTTGTGCAGCGGTAACAAGCTATCACTCGAGCTACCTGCGCCGGCCTGGGCCACTTCGCGGCCGTGGCCGCCGCCTGCACAGCGACCGTGCGGCTAGCTCAGTGGGCTTTTCGTGCCTCCGGCGCGTTTTCGCAACCAATGGTAATAAACAGTAATAGAAACAGAGTGCCTGGAATCGCTGTAGAACTTTGGTAGCGGCCAGCTGCCCCATGAGCTGACGAAATCACGGCGCCTCCGCCGCCAACGATCGGGTCGTTCGTTCTCGAGAGCAGAAGCTCCGCCCTCCGGCCCTCCGATTGGAGCGGCGAGCCGGGCGAGCCGGCGAAAAACGCCGGCAGTGCGGAAGCGGCAAACACAAACTCGTGACGCGTTTGGATGTTGTTTATTTACACGATATCCTCGGGATGTCGATTGCCCGTGGTCCTCTGCTGGCTGCTCGGTTGCGTTTCGCACACTTTAAAATTGATTTTTACTAGGCTGTATTCGCCTCTGATATTTTGCAGATGATATATATGTGTTCCCACCAATCTATCGCCGAAGTTATCTCGCCTTCAAAATTTTGTGTCAGTGCCCCTTTAATTCAGATATCAAGTAGGCGGATTTTTCAGCTATTGTGGCAGCAGCTCTGCTATGATAAAATTGTAGACCTTCAAATTTTACTAGCTCCTTAGCCAACCTTATGCCAAGTGCAAGGATTTGCTTCTGTCACTCGTTGGGACTGCGTCCTAGTCAATCGCGTTTATCTCTGGCACTCGGTTAACTTCCCTCTCAAGACCACGGTAAGCGTGGATTGAGGGCCATAGCTGCGTTCTAGTAAGCGTTGCCGAATCTCACCCTGGGATAGGTCTCCGAGTATATGTCCACAGCGGAATTCAATGGGAAAGCAGTATTTTGACACCGGTCTGAAAACGTTATCCCGTGCAAAATACTCAGGGTCAATGTGAGTTACGAAACGCCGTAATAGTTACAAAATAACGGAACACAATTTTAGTGTGTGGTTGTCCTTTTAACAAAGCAAACCAAGTCTAACCTATATTCGGCTACAAAAGAACGCTGGTACTTTACATTACGCAATTTTCCCCATATAAGCCTCAGGTGTCCTCTGCGCTGCGTAGCGGGCACATTTAGCGACCACGCAAGACTTTCATTTTCAGTGAAGCAAAGAGATCCGTGGTAAATTTTCTGGCCTATTGGCAAATGGTCCGAGAGGGAAGAAACAATAGGCTTTATTGGGGCCGATAAAAATAAAGTAAAATGAAGTTCGGTTGTCCCTTCAAAGTTCTGAGAGCCGAAACTGACTCATGTCGCGCTAGCCCTAAGGATCAGGCTGCACTGAGTGCGAGCTGAGCCCTAGTCAGGGCGCACTTCCACTGCTCGAGAGGGGTACAGAAAGCCGTGGTTTTCGCTATCGGAGCACAGCCATATGAGATGGTACATCCTATGGGGGGTGTAGCAGGTGGGACAGTTGTATGGGTGTGTAGTCTGGATATCTGAAAAAGGATATGGTTGTAGCGGCGCGTGTCCGGCGCGCCGAGACGACGACGACAACGAAGGCGGAACCACGAGGCGCACGCTCACGTGCGCTCGTGCTGGAGGAATAAAAAATCACTTCCGGGTCACCAAATCATGTCGCGACCGGCGCAGTGAAAACTAGCCACGACAGCGTTTGGGCTCGAACTGATTTTTTTATTCCTCCAGCACGAGCCCACGAGCCTCCTTGTACCGGCACATGAACCCCAGTGTGCACGCATCGCAAGAGGCTGGTCGTGGAACGCCCGTTCTACCGGCCCCGCCAAGTTTGCACTTTGGCCGCGGTTCGTGCCTCTTTCACTTCGGGACTACTACACCGTACACCAGTTCGTCCCACTTTGCACTCCCAGCCAAGGCCACCTGAGGCCAATCAACGCTTCGGAGGCCCACAACGGACTGACCAGGACTGCTTTTATAAGTTACGCACGATTTGACCTGGACTGTCTAAGGGCCTACCATGGACATGCTTAGTTAATTGCCTGTACATACCTGAGGCCATTCCCTCCACTCCAACTTCAACGCCGTCGTGCTGTTTTTGCACCGGCACACTCACGATGTGGAACGCTGCACTTCCACCGCCCACCCTTCCAGACCCGTGCCACCATAAGCATTAATTTTCACACCCGCGGCATCCTGACATCGAGTTCAGCCGATTCTTGTTCACGATCGTCCGCTGCTATATTCCCAGCCCAGGCCACCGGAGGCTACAATGCCCTCCGAAAGCCCTTAAGTTGACGACGTCGACTGTTCAAGGACCTTTGACCATGGACACAGCGTGTACATATACTTATGCAGCCTTTGTCACGCCCGTGCTACCCTGTGTACCTTCCAGCACTGGTTGCTCATGTTCTTGTTTTCTTGTGTCGCGCTCCGCGCTAGGGGGGGGGGGGGGAGCCCTGTAGCGGCCACCCTCATCATCATTGGCCGCTGCCGCCAGCGTCCGCAGCGCGTGGCCTCGACACGCAGGACGAGCCACGCGCCAAAGAGAACATCATGGCCCCCGCTGGTGCTCGGCCGCACTCCACGGCGCTCTCCGATTCTCGGGCCCATGTTGTCGTTCCCACGCAACTCTAAATAAATGTAGGCCCTGCCGCACCTTCTCATCGGCCGCCCGCACGCGCATTCCTAGAAATCATACCCTGGGACGGGCAGCTGACAACGAACACGGCTGCACCTAAATAGGTATTTGCTTGCCTGATGTTGAAGATGACTAGATTACGTTTGGGGCAGGCTAATAGAGAGTTACAGCAGATCGGAAAAACGGTTCCGGTACGGTACACGGTAGCCGCTACGGGACCGTACCGGGAAGGCTCGTTTTTATAGTTATAGCAGACCGTAACTACCGGCCATGCTACCGTGACTGGGAGCGACTTTGTTGCAGGTCGTTTGGCAATTTTTCGGGAGTCTGTTGCACTTCCTGTGCTGAAATATTAGTTTTCAGTTCTCAAAAGCGCTCAAGACAGTATTCGAAAAAAACAAAAAAAAAACATCCAACGCCCGTACGGAGATTCGAACTGCGAGTGCGTAAACATGGAGCGGCATTTTAACTCTACGCCATTTTAATAGATGGCGCCAGTAGGTCAAGCTCAGTACATACGGCTTGCTGTTTCTAGTTTTTCGTTGTATTTGAGAGTCCCTCGCACTGATACCGCCTGTTCCTCACTCGCCGATTTCTAGACGGGCCCCATGTTGCTGTTAGTACTAGTTAAGTAGACGTATCGCCTTTATTTAACCTAAAAGAAGCTATCGGACATGCGTCGTTCGACGACACAAGTCACGGCAGTTGTGCCGGGACCGTGTTTCGCTTGCTGCTTGAGCTGTCAGAATCGCGCGGATTTCACTTGTTGCAACCTCATTTTTCTTAAACGATCTCATATTTACAATCCGTTCGGCTGGGCGTGAGCCAATCGCACGTATCCTAAACTCTTCCAAAGCGGCCGCCCGCTTCTGAACGACAGACACGGTATGTCGCGGTAACGCGCGGCCAAGTCGCTCCGGTATACGGTAGGGTTCTGCGCATGCGCGATGGCATCCAGACGGTAGACGTTACCGTACCGGAACCGTTTTTCCGATCTGCTATAACGGTTGGCGACAACCTGAGCCAAGACAGAAAAAGCCAGCGTGAAGGCAACTGACTGTATAAAAAGGCCGGAAATCTTCAGCCATAACCGGGAAAACAAAACCCCCCTAGTCGTGGCATGGGGCAGACGGGGACGACCATGTCACGTTCGGTAAGCCACTCGCCAGCCGGGACACTCAGCGGTTGCTACAGGAATGTCCTGAGCTTGCGAACATGAGCCCATTTTAGTTGTTCAGCAAAATAATTTCTCTGGAATACCTTGGTTTACTGGCTGACATGACTGCAATGAATGCACTCCCAAAGGGGGCAGAGGTTCAAGGTACCTCGTACCAGCAACGCACGGGAGGTGTGCGCTGTGTAAAAAAAAAACAAAACTAACCAGTGCCAAGAGTGCCAAAAGCGACTGCACAGCAAGTGCTTCCTATCCTACCATGGCGTGGGAAATGTTGACTGACATAAAGCGAGGAATATTTTTCTCGATAATTGTTTTCACTCTTTATATTCTTTGGTCATTTCAGGAAGATAAAGACTTCTCGTCAGTTACTAAAAGCAAGCATTCAATTTTGAAGCCAATAAATTTGTACATGAGACCTTTTGCGTTTTGTGTATTTCGAAACGCCAATGTTCCAAAAAATGGTGCATTCCAAGAACGTGCTTAGTCATTGTGAATGTGTTTTTTACAGGTTATTTATAAGCCAAATCAACACCACTCTCAGTGTTTTGAATGTTGCTTCATAGTCCGGCGTTAAAAGGGTTAAGCGGCATGAACTCAGCGGGAGGAGGCAGCCTTTCGCAAAGTGTCCTAATTAGTGATTCGGGCCTCAGAAGGATTGGCGCTGTATGGCTGATTCCTAAATGTGAGTTGAATAATGTCGTGATCAGAGCCGAACTTTTCATGAAATAAAGTTCAGATGACATCGATATTTGGGGCTAAAAATGATAATTCGGGAGTTGTGTCCCTGGCAATATTTGTGCCCTTACGGGTGCCTGAGTCTGGGTTATTGAGCAAGTTCGACATTTTCTGCGGGTAACCACGTGACTAGTAGTGGAAGTATATTTTGTGACAGAAAAAGGTTTTTTTTTAAACTGGGTACTTACACTTTACGATAATTTTGAATTTATATTTAGTTCATTCATGGTACATTGCACGCATTACACGAACAAGATAAATGTGACAAGTTGCCTATGGTAAATAGGGTCACGTAGCGCTGCCTAGCGTTCAAGATGGTGGCGTGTTTTAGAAAACGTGTGGCGTCTACGCCGACTGTGAAGTGGGGCAGAGCAGTGAATAAGGTTCGCGCACGACGGTCTTCCTGCTTAAGCGACCACAGAATATTTTGCAGTAAACAACTGTTGATTGTTTAATCCTTAATCAGTAAAACAATTTGCCCGTACCTGGTGCCTTAACTGCATCTGCTTCTTGCGCGTACCCCGATCGGTTCTCCTGCCAATTTATTTCGATTATCGGGAACGCTTACTTTGTTCAATGGCTTCCCTGGGCCCTCCTGCGGAGCGAACAACCACGGCCCACCCATGCGGTGCTTGAAGGTGAACTGCTCGACGAGACCAAGCGACCTCAACTGCGATGTGGCATGATGCAAGGAACTAGGCTGATTGGCTCAAACTGTGGCGTAATATAGGGCGACTCTATGCGCGCGCATCAGCGCCAGCTACAGAAGGGGAGCTCGAACAATCTACCTATACCGCAAACAGGGGCACACTTAATACGTCATTTCTGGCGAGATACTCCTAGTGGACTCCATGCCTCACAAACTCTTCAAGCTGCCATCATCATCATTATTATTGTCAGCATCATTATAGCACACGGATAAATTTGGCTTTGCCTGAAGGCGCCTCGGTTTACGCGGCCAACGACGGCGCAAGTCTGCGAATACAATCTTCGCTTGAATATGCCGTCGTACTGCTTCATGATATGTGCACTGGAATTCGAAGCAAGACATCATAAATTATAACGGCTTCCGGCCAGCATGCAAACCCAGAAGAAAAAAGTGGCCGTGTATCTGCTGTTTTCGCGGCAAATGTCGGCAAAACAATATAGTCTTCCGTCGGAATTTGAGAAGTAAGTGCCTCCCATCGCTTTCCCGCTCACATATTATGCTGTTCCTCTCCCGTCGCACTCCTCTGAAGATAAACATGCAAGAGAGCGGCTCAAGGTAATTTAAGTTTACCGCGTTCCGCTGCTCCAGGTTGGGTTCTTGAATGCCAGCGCTGCTGTACAGCGGAGACGCACGTGAAACAATGCGGCCTACTTCAACGTTTATAGAACCACATTTTCTTACTTCATGTGTGTTCTTAGCGGGACGTGGAACCTATATAGTGACAACTTTCGTAACTGTTGTCCTTTGATTTTTGAAATGCCACCAAGTAGCGCGGGCAACAACAGGTGACGGCTTTTGAATGGTTTGAATGGTGAATTGGGTTAGAGTATGGCGCGACGTCCCCGCTTTAAATTCTTTTTAGAACACCTTGGACGAATAAATATGTCTGAAATTAATAAATATTTTAATTCTCACCATCGTCTTCTCGGGCGTGTGAGCCACCAGAAGACGAAGCAGTCATTGTCATCGTTGTCGCCAACATCGAGCGCAAGGACGGCCATAAAACGAAAGTAATAAACGTTAATAACAAAAGGAACTGAAATTATATAGGCAGCCGTCATATTTACCTGGTATGTGTGGTGCGACGTGAAAGAGCAGGTGTGCTGCTCTGCTCATTACCGTAAATTTTTGCGCAAACTGGGGAGCGCCAAACGACCATACCTTCACTCCCAAGCTACGTTAATTTGTTCATCTGCAAATGCCGCTCTTCCAAATTAAGTGTCGGCAAACAAGAATGCTACTACGGGCACTTAAGTGCATCTTTGTTGTCCTAGCAAAATAACCTCGGAAGCCACAAATGACTCGCCCTGCAATTTTTAATAGGTGCGAAATATGACGCGAAAACTTGGGTTTATAACTTGTTCTGGACGTGCTTATAGGAGAAGCGCAACAAAATTTGCCAAGGCCACAACACGTGCATGCAGATATTTCCTACTTATCCTCCCCACACATTCTCTTCGAATTCTGTTGAAAAATACAAGGCATCATTCATCGAAAATGATAACAGATCTGCAGGAACGAACTTTGGCATGACTTGTTATTTTTTTGTTATTTATTGTAGCTAGCCACCGCACCATATTTTTTCAAGGCGGGTGGTTGCCAATTCCTTTTTAAGGCGTGAACATGGCTGAATGTATTTCGATGAGATCAGATGCATCTTTTACATAAGTGATAGGTGCCGTTCTTTTTATTCTAAAAAATACTGTTACATAGCTTCCAATATAATTGGTGTGTTTTAGGACTGGTCACTCAGGAAATTAAGGGTACAAGTTCATATACAATAAATTAATGATCAATCGTATCCACTCGAATCGCCCTTTTTATCGATTGTGCCGAAAGCTTGAAGAAAAATAAAGAAATGGCACAATAATTCTGATTCGAAATCTCAATGGAAACGAAGAAATCTCGAGTATTGTTATTCAGAAATGATGTGGGTTTATAAGGTTTACAAGGAGCGAATAAGAATTAGATGTAAAAAGGGCGGGGTAGAGTACACTCCAGAACACTACTACGTATACGTGTAGTGTTCCAGAGCCTCAGTCTGTTTGCCTATATTTAAACGCTCTTCCCACTATCACTAAACAGATTGACATTAGTAAACAGTACAGATTAAAAAAAAGGAAAGAAAACTTCCTGAATTTTGCATTTTTAGGTAGACGGCGATGGTCGAATGCTAAAACACTCGTATTGTAAGCGTGAGGTAGCAGGTTCGAATCTTGGGCAGCCGGATTCCCGCCGGATTCTTTTAAGGGTACAAGCATTCCCGGAGCCTCTGGACGTCTTGGACGTGGGAATAAGAGGTTCGAGATTGACAACAAGCAGATGTCGAAGGCCACGTGGGAGGTCTGTCGAACCTCTTCGGGCGAGGTCTGGGACCGCTTGGCACCCACCTGTCAAAAGGGTACAAGCGCCTCCTGTACTGCCTCGGCAGGGGATAAAGGGCTTGGAACACGCTCTTCCACTGCGGCATACGTGGGAGGGTGCGGCTCTCCGACTTCAGCCGCTGGTCACCAACCAGAATGAAATGCAGGGGGATTCTGGAAACCGTAATACGACAAAAAAGCGGTAGGTACTTCGGTACCGGTGGGCACCGACAAGTAGCAAAATTGGTACAAGCATTGCCTGCACAGAGGATCTCGTGCTGGGAAGTTACCCGACTTCAGTCGGGAAATGCGGAAGTTGAAAGGGGTCGTAACTTTAATCCGCAGTGATGGACTCATAGGTACGGCACTCGCCTTCTATGCGGGAGGTAGCGGGTTCAGATCATCGTACCGCCGGGCACCTACAGGTTTCTTTAATGGGTACAGGCATCCCTGGTGAGTGCAAACTCTTCAAAGGGGAATTGAGGCCTGAAAAGCTGCCTCTACCATTGCGAGAAGCCCCTGACCCTTGTCCATCTGGCGAGGTCCCTAGCCATCATGCCACGTTTCGCCATTGCCGGGGGTGAAGGAGTCTGGTGGCATGTCCTGCCACAGGCGGTGGCGAGTTGAGCGTCGCCATGGCTTTGGAAGGAACCATGTGCATTCGCGTCCCTTGGATGGCGCCTGGGGACCTAGTGGTAAAAGAAGTACAAGAGACTCCCCGGCCTGGAACTCGGCTTTTGTTTGGGACTACAACGCTTGGGAAGTTCACCTGGCTTGCACGCGAAGTCACCCCTGTGGGAATGGGTAACTGCAAACACGCAGGGACGTGTGTTCTTTTCCACTCTGGAGTGTCAATGATGTCAAGGTCAATCTGCTAAGTGATAGCTGGGAAGAGCGCTTAACTATAGTTAAACGGTCTTCCCAGTATCACTGAACCGATCCACCTAAGTCCCGGTGCCACATAGATAACAAAACTTGCGATTTTACGTAGCATCTCCAAGAAAACTTTAGTGGAAATAAAAAAGCTATAAAAAGGAGGATAATAGGGGTAACTTGTAATGATTGAAAGCGTGCGTTATGACTCAGAAGTTGTCGTACGTGACACCCAGAAATGTCGTTGAAGGAGGTTAGTCTTCTGCCATCCGCCGGGTAACATCTTTTCCTCTCACTCTTCCCCTCACGCTGAGCCACGTCCTTTTCGCTCCTCCCGTATTGGATGCAATGAATGCTCAATTAAATTCAATACTTTCTTGCTCACACTGTTCTCGCGCTGTCTGTTCAGACAACGCTTGTTAATCTCGCACGTCCTCTACGCCGCTTTGATTGCGTCGGTTGTTTTCATAGCAGAGCTGTTCAAGCTTTTAGTTCCGCCATCGAGCGTTCCCGGAAAACACAGCCTGGCCAAGCGCACGTGGGCGTGCGTCTCGTGAGGTGCGCCTAGCGTCACCCAGGCTTTCGCAAGGCTTTCACTACGTGCGGATCTGGAAAAAAAATACCCAGCGCCTATGAGCGTGCGCCCTGTGAGCAGTGCCCAGCGTACGCCAGCATCTAATTTCGACAACAGCCCGGCCATCGTCCGGTTGTGGCTTGTCGCGTGCTGTTTTTCTCGGCAGTTCAAGTACATTCACGCCTCAAGTGGGAAGCACACACGTCAAACTTGCGCTAGAGACGCCTTAGGGGCGAAACCGGTTGCCGCGCATTCTAGAGCGCGCTAATGCAATACACCTTAAGGGCTGTACCGCGGTAGCGCGGTACAGCCCTTAAAGGGGAAGCGTGCTCGTCTCGTGCCGGCGCGGGAAGACAACGGCAACACTGTCACTCCAGGAGCCATTAAAGGGTAAGACACTACAGGGCGTTCAGCAAGCCGAGCAGGCGCAGTGGGGGTGTGGATGGCGCAACAACAACAAGGCAGCGACATAGCCCCGACCGTGAGATCCTTCGTAGCAAAAACAATCCATGTCTGCCAGTCATGCAGACCTTTCAGTGACACGTTCGAAAATCCTTGTGAGGTGCAAGAGCTGGTTCTCCGACGATGGAAGAGAGACCGCCAGCTCTGCTGTTTGTCCAGCCTGGCACCACTAGTGCAAGATGCAGAAATTTTTTTCGTAGCTATCGTGAAAGCCCAACCCAAATTGTACTGTTGAAAAGGCGTTCTTCCTGTAAGGTATGTACCTGTTTTTGCTTCCTGTACGCTCGACATTTAGTTCCGGCTCAGTAATGTAGACACGTATGAGTGACAGTGGCAGTTCTTTGGCACAGACGCAAACAGATACGCACCTTATTTCATGCGTGTGGCAAGTAGTTGGAACCAGCGACAGAAGGACCGGTAAGCTAAATTGTTTGCTTAAAGTTGCCGAAGATAAACAATGGTGTTTGATACCACTTGTGGTTTTTTACTTGTTTCATTTAGCGCAGCCAACACTCCGTAGTCATCTGTTACAATGTCCAAGTACGGCCGAAAGTTTTATCTTGTCGTTTATATAACATGGATACACTGTGCCCCTCTTGGCTTACAGCCTTATGACGAATATAATAATAATTAGAGAGACCCGCGGCAGGTAAATGCTACCCGGGTCTCCAAAAATTGTACTAATCGTTGAAATCGAAAACAAATAGGGTTTCTCAGGCTGGAAACGACGTTCACAACACACCGCGTCATGCCGAAGCATTTACTACAGCCCGAAAGGTTGCTATACCTCATCAAGACAATTTAATAAGGAAGGTGCCAGAATGATTGCATGGCTGACATTACCTAGCGAGACCATACAACCAGTATATATTAAAAATAATTTTTAAAAATTGCCAATTCAAATCAACCTGGGTAATTTTTAAAGTAGGTTTTTCCATTTCAACTCAAAGTTTAAAAGTTGGCAACAACATGCAAATTGTTCTTTTAACAAAGAGTGCGGACAAAAAACAACTATGCCGGAAACCGAAAAATAAAGTTAAAAGAAACTTGCGCAGCTTTTTGAAACGCTGTACCGGGAGGGAGGTTTTGTGTCACGCTCGCCAGTACGCGAAAGCCTTTTGATAGTTTTGTTTATCTGGTGTCTAGCCTGTTCTGTGGTATTTCCTCAGTCATCGGCAGATCGCTTTTCATGTATCCACGGCGTGGCTGGACACTTTCTTCCCCAAAACGTTGCGCAGGCTGCTCTCCAGAAAGAGTCCGTTAGAGTTGCTGTGCTGTTTTTTGTATTAATGAGAAACTGAGTGGGACTCAGACAGCGGAAATTGGGGTCTTTACTAAGCTTAATTCCGTGTCAGAAAAGCCAACTTTCCGGCGAAGCACAGATTCTTTCAATCATTGAAAACGACTAAAGTGGGTATAAGAATATAATAGATATAAGAAGACACATAAGAATAGTTATAAGAATAGAATGGGTAGTAAAACTAGGTATCGTGGAAGACGTCATACTAAATTGGGCCCTAACGACCCTAAGCCGAGTATCCTTTACATGTCACAAATAGCACGAAGGTGCAAAAAATAAATTACCGTTGCCTCTAAATACATGCCCGTGAAAGGGAGGAATATATTTACAAATTAATAATGTAAGTCATTTTTTATCGGCCTGATTCCGAAACAAATCATGTCGCGTTTCGCTGCTCGTATGACAGCCTGGCCAAGAAAATATTTTCGCAGCAGTTGTCGTTTATAATACTATCACTCGTATAATTAATTTAGACGAAATGTAGTCGTTCCGGCAGCATCATGAGTGTACCGTGAAGAAGGCGGGTCAACGTTTGTCTGCTATGATAAAAGTGTAGGCCTGCCAAGGTTTACTATGTCACTGAGCAAATAGTATTCGAATTGCAATGACTGCGCCCGAAACAATATCATTTTGTTTGTCTTCGCACTCGTTTGGTTTCGCACACACCAAGTTCTTATCGTGGCCTAGTAAGCGTTGCCAGATCTCCCACTCAGGTAGGTATCCGCGTATGCTCCAGTGGTTAAAACATTACCGTTTGCAGACTACCCGTGATCACAGACCACGCGAGGTCAGGGCCTTTTTTGTACTGACGCAGACAGATACGCACCTGATTTCTTGCCTGCGGCAAGTAGTTGGAACCAGCGACACAAGGACCGGTGTACCAAAATGTTTGCTTAAAGTTGCCGAAGATAAACTGTCATGTTTCGTATCGCTTTCCGCTGTTCACCTGAGTTTCATTGCAGCGGACCTAACGGTGTGTAGCCGTCTATTGCAATGAACATGTACGGTCGAAAGTTTTATCTTGTTGATAAACGATGACCATACTGGGCTATCGTTGGCTTACAGCCGAAAGAAGAATATAATAAAAACCAGCACAGAGAACTGTAGTAGCTAAATGTTACAAAAGTCATCAAAAATAACAATAGCTGGAATGATTGAGATCAGAAAATTTAAAAATGTTTCTTAGGCACGAAACCACGCCCATACACTACACGCTGCGTCGTAACCCTACACCAATACATTTACTACTGCACACTACTACAACCACTATTTTTCCACCACGAGACGACCGTACACTGAATACCACGCGCTTAAGGGAAAGCCGAAAGTACAACTTATACAGCACACACTGCTAAAAGTTGCCTGATTCTTGTCAACGTGGCTAAACTTAAACGTAGTTTTGTGCATGTTGTTAAAAATGCCTACGTGTACGAGTCACCTCACATCCTGGACTTCACTTTTGCTCGTTAGGTTTACATGAATGGAGGTAAACGTCGGATATAGAGTACGGCCGTAGACTTAAAAGAAACACCAAGCAGCACTGCACATAGGCGGGTACAACTGTGTGTGGCGCTACATGGGGCGTGGTTAGGCATAACTTTATTTCTAGCTCATATAAATGCTGAGGACCCTCCTAAAAAAGGCACTTACTAGGTGGATTGGTCGATATTTGTTACAGGGTGGGGCGCGTTGAATAGTGTATCGACAGCATTCAATGAACAACCATGGTAATTGCTTAGGTGTGTTTGGACAACGCCAGGAAAGAGTTTTGGCAGTTCTTTAGCCCGGGTATTGACCGTAACAGGTTCCACAGATCGTGTTTCGTATTCTTCAAGGCAGCACTTTTATAGGGGCCATGAAGACAAAATACAAGTTCAGTTCTTTTAAAATTCTCCTTTCTTCTGAAAACAATGTTAGCAATTTTATTGCAAACTTCGCCCAAATATTCTAGATGGTAACCAAAAATCTCAGGCAGGGGCGACTCCCCAGAAACTTTCGGGCAACTTTTCTATGACGTCACATAATCTTGTTTGTGCTATTGGCGGACGGCGAACTAACCCAACGCAAAGACACATGACTTAGGGATTGTAGTGGAGCTTGTACGTCAATTTGATCGAATCGCTTGGATGATAAGTTACTGTTAGAACACTGAAAGGGTTGTGGGTAAACCTGGCCGGTATGACGCCAGTCCGGCTCATAACATTTACGGTTGCGCCAGGCCACTCTGCGCGTACGTGCGTAGCCTCTGAACTTCTGAGTATCAGCCGGCAACACCCTTATGACCAAACGAACGGATGAGAGGGAAGTCGTTGCCCTTTCAGTAATTACCCGGCAGATGAAGGTGATTTGTGGAAGAACGCAGCGAAACGGTCGATGAGAGAGGCAGAGAAGTAAAAATTAACGAACCCCTTCCTTCTGGAAACAGGAGTGCACGCGAAGCCTGACTTCAGTAAACGCGAAAGCAACTAAAATTGAGACGCAATGATTGCAAAACTAAAACAAAAACGGTTCAGCTAAAACCCAAGCGCAATGATCAAACTTAAAACGCAAAACCATCGATCGACCAAAGGTGAAACCCCTTTGGCTGATCTTTACCCGACACCCATTGTTTGGTATACGTATTGAAGATTATTGCTCTGTGGTTATCTGGACGTTTACGTTCTTCAGTGGCTGCTCCCTCTTCTTTGGAGTGAACCACGCACGGCCTACCAATGCCGTGCTTGAAGGTAACCTGCTGGACGAGAGCAAGCGACCGCACCTCTTATTTGGCGTGATGCAAGGGACAAGGCTGATTGGCTCCCACTATGGTGTAATATAGTACGACAATTTCGCGCGCGCATCCGCGGCAGCTGCGGACTGTTCGCTCCAAAAATACATCTATAAGCAAAAAACAGGAGCACAGTCTGTACTTCATTCCTGGCTTACCCCCTCTAACGTATTGAGTACTTGGAAAACCCTTCAATGGATCATCATCATAATTCTAATTATCTTCCTTATTAGAATGTTTGGATAAAGTTGCTTTTTCCTGGATGTGTTTCGGTGTACGCTGCAAACAACGGCGCAACTGGCCCAATAGGAAGTTCGCTTGAATCCTCCGTCGTACAGATTCAAAATATGTCGAATGTAATTCCAAGCAACACACCTTAAAGGGTTACGGTTTGCAGACAAAGTGCATACTCAGAACTAAAAAATGTTATTTTCCATAACTTAATCTAAGAACTTAAGTACATACCTCGCAATATATAGGCCTAGAAATGATATTTCGTTATTTTTTGACACCATAGTGTTGTAAGTAGAGTTCCGTGCGGGCAAGTTGATCGGGAGTGCCAAACGTAATCATTGTTATAGTCTATGAAACTTTGGAAAAAGTACGGGATTTTGAATACGTCGGAGGCTTTCGAAATTTATACATCATGAAAACGATCATTAAAGAAATGGTATAGGGCCACTTAAAGAAAGGCGGTTAAGGGAGCGGGAGCGATGTGCTTTGGTGGCATCAGGTGTAGAGAGATTGGTAGCTGTCCTAGATTAAGCTGTTTTGTTAGGTTGGTACATTGGGTATGCGTGTGTTGAGACCTGACTGCTTCAAAAGTGTTCCTATACCACGTTTGACAAATAGATATAGCCGAAGGCCTAATAACCGATTCTAATTCTCGCTATCTTCTTCGTTGAGGTCTGGGCTGACACTAGACGAAGGAGTCCTTGTCATTGCTTTCGCCATCATCGAGCGCTGGGACGGGAATTAAAGGAAAGAAATAAACGTAAATTAGAAATGGAGCAGAAATAATATATGCACCCGTCATCGTTACTTGGGACCTTAGCTGCGACATGAAAAAGCACATGTCGTTCTTTGCTCAGAGTAGTAAATTTTTGCCTAAACTGGAACGACTCAAAATCACCAGGATTCAAATCCCAACCTATGTTATCTGATGATCTGCAAATTCCTGTCTTCATGATGAAGTGTTTCACGAAGAATAATGATGTAGCGAACACCCTAAGTGCAGCCTGAAGCGCGTCATTTTATAGCGAGGGTAACCTCAGAAACCACAACTGATTCGCGTTGTCATTTTCATATGTGCGAACTATCACTGAAAACTAGGGCTCAATACTAGTACAAGACGTGTTCCTAAGGGCACAACATGTGCATGCGGGTATTTTCTATCGTATCATCGCGAAACATTTTCTTGTGACTCTAATGAAAAATACAAGGCATTATGCCTCGACAATAATAGCTCGGCCAGAACGTACTTTGGCGTGAATCACTGTTATTAGTTTCTTGTTCAGAGTAGCTTGTCCTAGCAGGACGTTTTTTCCAGTCGGGTGGTTGCAAGTATTTTACAAGGCGTATAAGCGAAGATGCATCTTTTACGTAAGCGATACGTGCCACCGTTTTTATTATAAAAATACTTTTACATAGCTTTCAATCTAAAAGGTGTGTTTTACGACTGGTCACTCGGGAAATAAAGGTATACAAATTAACGCAGAGTAAAAAGCGTGCATGGTATGTTCATGCTTCACCATGTGCATTGAGTGGTGCGAAAGCTTGAAGGAAAAATTCAGTATTAACGTAAGAAAACCTCAATCGAAATCTCAAAGGAAGCAAACACGCGAGTATTGTTAATTAAAAAAGCTGTGGGTTTATGAGCTCATAAGCAGGTGGCGTAATTGTACAAAAGTGGATGTTCATAATTACGTTTCACAAGTTGTCAGTGCTGTTCTGTAGAAGGAAATAAGCATTCAATGTAAAGATAGGACTATAAAGAATACAGTGCAGAATACTACTACGTAATGAAAGGTGCCTCCCAGTATCACTAAACAGATTGATTTCGATTACACTGCAGAACACTACCACGTAATGAACGGTACTTTATAGCAATCACTAAGCATATTGACTTTAGTTCATGTGCCACATATAGACCAAAAGTTGATATTTTACGAAGCATCTGCAAGAAAGCATAGGGGAAATAAAGTGCTATAAAAAGGAGTATATAATCCGTTACATTTAATGACTGGAAACGTGCACTATGACTTAGAAAGAAGTTTTTGTTGGTGACAACCAGAAATATTGTCGAAGAGGTTAGGCTTCTGCCCTTCTATCGCGTAGCTCTTTCTCCCCTAACTCTTACCCCTGGCACTGCGCGCCGTTCCTATAGGTCTTCCGGCGTGATGAATGCAATGACGGAATTATGATGAACGCAATATATGCTCAATTCAATTGAATTCTTTTGCGTTCTCACCACCGGCGCGCTGACTGTTAGGATAGCGCGTGTTTATCTCGCATGTCTTCTACGCCGTTTTCAATCGCGTCGAGAGTTTTCATTGGGGAGCTGTTAAGACTTTTAAGTCCCCCGTAGAAAGTTACCAGGAGGACGACGGGCAGTCCCCACGAAATGTGGAAATCGTGAGGAACCCCCTTGGCGTCGTCCCGGTTTGCGCGTGGTCTTGCTCACCAAAAAAAAATGCGAGTGCGTGTAAGCGTGCGCCTTATGAGCAGTGCCCAGCGTCGGGCGGCACGATCTTCGACAGCACTACGCCCACAATCTGTGGCGGGACCTCTCGTGTGCTTTTCTCTTCCGCAGTGTACGTGCATTCGCTTCTCAGGTGGGAAGCACAAACGCCGAGTTGGTGCAAGAGACGCCTTGTTCGAGAAGCGGATTGGTGCCTTTTCCAGCGCGTGCGCGGTCCGCTTCGTAAAATTTGTGAAAGCCTGAGGACAAAACTATCCATGCCTGTTAGTCATGCAGAACGTTCGACAGGTCCACTAATCTATGTGAGGGGCAACCGCCGGGTCTCCGAAGACGGCAGAGATGCCGCCAGCTCTGCGGTTTCTCCAGCGTTCTACCACTAGTGCAACATGCGAGAATTCTTTTCACTAGCTATGGTAAACACCCCACCCCAACTCACCTATGTAAACTGTTCGTCCTGTAGGTTTTTTAGCGGTTTTTCTTTCCTGCATTCTCGACATTTATTTCACGCTCAGCAATGTAGACCCGTCTGACGACTTCTGCCGCTTTTTTGCACTGATGCAAACAGACATGCATCCGATGTTTGCCTGTGGCAATAAGTTGCAACCAGTGACCGAACAACAGGCATACCAAACTTTTAGCTGTCGAAGTAAAAGTATTCTGTTTCATACGACTTGTGTTTATCGACCTAAGTTCTTTTCTAGCACACCCAGCATTCCGCAGTCCTCTGTTACAATGGACATATATGACCGAACGTTTTCTCTTGTCGTTGATAACACATGGATATACTCTGCTCCTTTAGCTAAAAGCCCAACCAAAAATATAACAATAATTTAGCTAACAGCCCAACCAAAAATATAACAATACCAATAACAACACGGGTCGCAAAAATAACAAAAAATGGCAGACTTTCCACTGCGTGGATGATGGCCAGGGTGCGTAGTACGGGGTCTCGAAATGACATCCCAGTTGTGCCGCGAGTGGTATCCGATTTGCCCCCCGCCGGCATTCGATTTAAGCCGTCAGTTGCACCTTGATTATTCTGTAAATGAAACTGCAACTCTAGGGTCAAATCGAAAGACGGTCGGGGCGCAAATCGGGTGGTGTGCGCGCCGATGAACGCGGACGGACATTGGGAGGACCTAATGTACTCTGCACTGTTACAGGCGAAGGAGTGAGCCGTTTGACTCACGGGTACTAACTCACTAGAGAGTTTTATTTTGGCGTTTTTACTCTCCGCTCAGCAGCTAAGCGGAGCGGGAGTACGACTGCGCATGCGCTCTCCGCTTAGCGGAGCGAGAAACACGGTCCGCTAAGACGCAGCCTGAGCGGAGCGGAGCAGCCCTCTCCGCTAGCGCGGCTGGGCGGTGCGGGTGCCGTCTTGCGCACCTGCGACGACTTCGCTTATTCTAAGATGGCTGCCACGCCTGCGACGAGCACCGCGGCTTCTTGCTCTTGTTTGACGCACAAACCGCGAAAGCGGTGCTGCATCGACGAGGGCTTGTGCTTGCTGCGAGAAGTGGCGACTGCAAACCCATTTGAAAACTACACAGTACTATTCTAGTTCAGTGTAACAAAAAGCCTCGTTGGATCGTTGCCGTTGAAAAGGATTTGAAGGGTTCTGGAATGCAAATTTGTTGGCTATTGCGTGGCTATCATCAAGTTAAAAATTTATTTTTATTCATTGTAATTGACAAGTAATGCACTACGGTTGCACGTGTCCTTGCTTAATAAACAAATAAGATATACGTACTGGTTTTACTTTGTTAAAGTGGCGAAATGGTTTCCGGTTCTGTTTCATTACGCCGAACGTGGCCAGACGGCAATGCTAGTCCGAAAGGTTCGGTACGATGCGCATTACGCGTAACTAAAACAAGAAACTCCCTCCCCGCTCCGCTGAATCTTAGAGTTGCTACCCGGAGCGGAGCGTAAAAAGGCCAAACTAAAACTCTGTACTGTCGTAGCCCAGTAGGTGAGACGACTGACACTAACTCTGTCTGGTCTACAGACACAGGCGATGCCTTTGTGATTTTTTTGCGATTCTAAATGCTATGCGCACGTACTCGGATTGATATTGCGAGGTCGTAAGGTTGTCCGCACATAACAGTTCGAATGGTTGAAATGGAAAACAATTAAAAATGTTTCTCATGCAGCAAACCACCCACCCAAAAAACTGCGTCCCATCACTATAGCAAAGAATTTACTATAGTGCACCAGATCACCACTCCATGTCAAGACAGCTTACATTTACACATGATTGAATCACTGAATTGTTGCAGCATGTACCAAGCCCAGAAAAATACCGTACATAAAAATAAAACTTCTAAAAATTGCCCTATTTATGTCAACATAGTTGAACTTAAAAGTAGTTTTTTGCATTTTCCAGGCAGCAGAGAATGTCTAGAAACCGTCGTATTCATGGAGTAAACGTCAGAAGGGGATTTTAGACAGGAGAAGACGGCTTCTAGAGGTCAATAATTGCAAGGATTAGATCCCTTCAAAAACTACGTCTTTAAAACGTATTTTTTACAACTGCTTTAAGCAGTTGTTCATCTGGCTTTCATGTAGCCGTCCGTAAGCAGTGGAACGCGGACGGCACCCAAGCCGTCCGCGTTCCACTGCTACAGCTTGGGTGCCTCTATGCAAGCGCTGCCGTACGGCGGATACGCGTGGAAAACGAGGTGCCCTACTTCAATGTTTAGAGAACCACATTTCTTTATTTAACGAGCGTTGTATGCGTTACGTGGAATCTACATAGTGGCACCTTTCGCAACTGTGGCCGTCTGATATTTTAAATCACGCCAGGTAGCACGGGCAAGAATAGGTTGTGGTTTTCTGCAGTTCATGTAGTAGTTGATTACCATTCCCAAAAACCAAACATTGCTGAGTTTTTTATTAAGAGAACACTGCAATATAACATCCCTCATGTAAGGTTTTTAAGCCTTATATTTGCGTAATGGATTATTCTTGTTCAACAATGCTGACAACAATGAACCTTAACACCGAACTTAGACGTTTAGGTTTGGCGGTAGGTATATAAGACTATTGTGCAGTTTCCGTTCACTGCGGCCGGCTGGCTGAATGAAGGGAACGACAAACATACAGAACAAGATTTTCCCGTTCAAGTAGCACATAAAAGGCTATCGTCTTTAAAAGAACTAACCTGCCCCCACCCCCACCTCTTAATGTAGAAGCTCAACTACATACCCCACAACAAACAGGCCTTCAAGAGAGAGTCCTTTATGTTTTGCCACCATAGTGTTGTGGGTGTAGCTCCGTGTTGGCCAGTCGGTCAGCAGTAACAAAGCAATCATCGTGATAGTCGATGTCGTCTCGGTATACGTCGCAGAATGGGGAAGAAAAAAAAATGAGCAAAACTGATTTAAAAAATGGGAGCATGTCCACTCCGCTGAAAATGGTGAGGGTGCGGAATACGGGTATTTGAAATGACATCCAAGTTGTGCCCCGAGTGACATCCGATTTGCGCCCCGACCATCATTCCATTTGATTCGCGAGTTTCACCTGATTATTCCCTAAATGAAACTGCAACTCACTGCTGAAATCGAATTTCACTTGATTTGTCTTGATGGCGACGTGCGAACCGATGGACGCGGACGGACATTTGGAGGTCCTAAGGTATTCCGCACAGTTAGAGGCGAGGGAGTAAGCCGTTTGGCGCTGCGGTACTAACTCACGGTCGTAGCGAAATGGGTATACAATGATTGACACTAACTCTGTTTGGTCTTCCAGGCACAGGCTCGGGTCCTGCTGGCGCCTGTGTGATTTTTTGGGATTGTAAATGCTATGCGCACGGACGCGGATGGATGTTGTGCGGTCCTAAGGTACCCTGAACCCAACAAAAGGCTATAGGCCCCTTTGGAGAAAGGAGGTTGGTGGAGCGGGGTGGTGTGCTGTGGTGGCCTGAGGTGTGGAGAGATTTATAGCTGTCATAGAAAAATTCGTCTGGTTAGAATCTTGAATGGGTTAAAGTGAAGCCCGACATGACCGCTTTAAATTGTTCGTAGACAAACTTGGATGAATAAATATGGCTGAAACTAATCAATATTATAATTCTCGCCATCTTGTTCCCGGTAGTTGGCCGCCAGTAGACATAGCAAAGATTGTTATTGTTGTCGCCACCATTGAGCGTAAGGACGGCAATAAAAGGAAAGAAGTAAACCTTAATAACAAAAGGTACAAAAATCATATATTCAATTGAATTCAATTCATTTTTTATTTTTCCAGAAAAACAACAACATCTTGAAGGGTTCAAGGGCTAAAAGCTGAGTATGAAGAGCTTGACTGCACCCGAGAACCCTAACCAAGGCATCACAATTCCACACTAAAAAACATAACATCGTCGCAATACATTGGAAGTACAACAATAGCGTTATACAAATATTATGCAACCATATAATTTTTAAAAGAGCACAAAAGGATACGTTTTACAAATATATGCAGCCATCATGTTTACCTGGGACATCTGGTGCGACGTGAAAGAGTAGGTGTTTTGCTCTGCTCATTGCCATAAATGTTTACGCATACTGGAAAGCTCCAAATCACCAGGCCTTTACGCCGAACTTACGTCAATGAATCATCTCAAAATTCCTGTCTTCCAGATGAAGTGTCGGCAAACAAGAATGATACTACGAGCACCTTACGGCATCCTGAAGCGCTTCGTTTCCTACCAAATGTAAACTCGCGAGCCACAAATGACTTGCCCTGTCATTCTCCTAGCCCCGAATTATGACACGAAAACTTAGGTTCAATACTTGTCGAGGACGTGTCTATACAACATCCGAAACGACATTTCCTAAGGCTGTAACATGTGCACGCGAATATTTCCTACTGTATCCTCCCCACACGTTCTCTTCGAATTCTGTTGAAAAATACAATGCATCATGAGTCGACAATGATAACAGATCTGCAGGAACGTACTTTGGCATGACTCATTGTTATTGTTTCGTTATTCAAAGTGCCTAGTCATTGACCATATTTTTTTTCAGACGAGTGGTGGCCAAGTCCTTTTGAATGTGTGAACATGGCTGAATGTGTTCGCATGAGCACTGATGCATCTTTTACGTAAGTGATAGGTGCCGCTCTTTTTATTCTAACAAATAAAGTTTCCTAGCTTTTAATAAAAGGGGTGTGTTGAAGACTGGTCATTAAGAAAATGAAGGGATGCAAGAAAACTGAGAATAAATAAATGATTAATCGTATCCACATGTATCGCCCTATTTATCGAGTGAGAAGAAAGCTTGAAAAAATTCACCAATGCCACAAAAATCTTAATTTAAATCTCAATGGCAACGAAGAAATCACGAGTATTGTGAATTACAAAAGCTATGGGGCTTTAAGATTTCTACGGAGGCAATGGGAATTAAACGTAAAAACGTACGAGATTGAAGACACTCTCGAACACCAGCACGTATAATTGGTAGTGTTCCGGAGTGTCAGTTTGTTTAACTATAGTTGAACGCTCTTCGCAATATCACTGAACAGACTGTCCTTGTTCACACTCCAGATTGAAAAAACGAAAAGTAAAGTTTCTCAATTTTGCATTTTTAGACGGACGGTGATGGTCGAGGGGTAAAACACACGTATTGTAAACGGGTGGTACCAGGTTCATATCCTTGGCCGCCGGATACAAACCGGTTTCTTCAAAGGGTTCAAGCATTCCCTCAGCCTTTGGACTCCTTGGACAAGGGAATCAGAGCTTCGAGATCGACACCAAGCAGCCGCGGAAGGCCAAGTGGGAGGTCCGTCGAACCTCTTCCGGCAAGGTCCGGGACCTTTGGGCATCGACCAGTGAAACGGTTACAAGCGCCCCTTGTACTGCCTCGCCCGGGGATAAAGAGCTTGGACACGCACTACAACTGCGGCATACGTGGGAGGCTGCTGCTCACCGACTTCAGCCCCTGGTCACCCACAGGAATAAAATTAGATAAATTGCGCCTTCCGTGCGTGGGGATTCTGGAAACTGTAATATCACGTCGGACTGTATCATTAGTTACAAGAATGTGGTAGGTACTTCGGTACCGCTGGGAACCAAGCAGTCCATAATTTGGTACAAGCATTCCCTGCACATAGGATCTCGAGCTTGGGAAGTTACCCTCCTTCGTCGAGAAATGTGCCAGTGGAAGGGCTCAGAGATACGGCACTGGCCTGTTTGCTTGAAGTACCGGGTTCGAATCCTGGTATCGTCGGGCACCCACCAGTTTCTTTACGGGTACATGCGTCCTGTGTTGAGTGCGAACTTTTAAAAGGGGAATTCACGTCTAGAAAGCTGTCTTTACTCTTGAAAGGGGCCCCTGTCACTTGTCCTGCTGGCGCGGCCCCCGGCCATCATGCCGTGTTCCGACATTGCAACTGGTGAAAGAGCCTGGCAGCATGTCCTGCTACAGGCAGTAATCGTCCGCCAGGTTAGCGTCCGCAAGGGCTGTTCAAGGCACCATGTGCATTCGTGTGCCTTGGTGGCGCCGGGCACTCGGCGGTAAAATAGGTGCAAGGGACACCACGGCCTGGCGCTCGGCTCTTGTGTGGGACTACAAAGCTTGCTAAGTGAACACGGCTTGCACGAGAAATCGTCCCTATAAAAAGGGGCGGCTGCGAAAACGCAGCGTATTGTTGTTTTTTAATCTGGAGTCTCACTAACGTTATTCTGTTCATTGATAGCTGAGAGAAGCGTTTAACTATAGTTAAAAGTCTCCTGACCTATACCTGAACCGATTGACCTTAGTTCGAGTAGTTCCGGTGCCACATACAGAAAAATAACTTTAGATTTTACGAAGCATCTCCACGGAAATGTCACGGGAACTCAAAAGCCCGTAAAAAGAAACATAATAAGGGTACCTGTAATGATTGGAAATGTGCGTTATGATTCAGATGTTTGTGAAGGTGACACCCAGAAATGTCGTTGAAAGAGGTTAGTCTTCTGCCATCCGCCGGGTAACTTCTTTTCGTCCCACTCTTGCCGCCACGCTGCGAAACGTCCCTTTCGCTCCTCCCATAATGAATGTAATGAATGCTTCATTCATTTCAATTGTTCTACGCTCGCACTGCTCGCGCGCTCTCTAATCGTACAAGGCTTGATTTTCTCGAATGTGTACTACGCCGTTTTGATCGTGTTGGTTGTTTTCATAGCAGAGATGTGAAAGCTTTTAGTTCTGCCGTCGCGCGTTACCACAAAACTCAGTCCAGCCAAGCGCGCGTGGGCGTGCGCCTCGTGAGGTGCACTTGGCGTCACCCAGGCTTCCGCATCGGCTTTCACCGCGTGTGGGGCTCGCACAAAATAACGGTCACCCATCAGCGTGTGCCCCATCAGGAGTGCCCAGCTTCGGTCAGCATCAAATTTTGACAAAAGCCCGGCCATCGTCCGGTACGCGCCCTCTCGCGTGCTGTTTTCTTCGGCAGTCCACGTACAGTCACACTTCAACTGGGAAGCACAGGACTCCAAACTTGCGCTAGAGACGCCTTAGTGGCGGAGCCGGTTGCCGCGGGTTCTAGAGCGTGCTAATGCGGCAACTTTAATAGATATGTGATAGTTTGCGGACAAAACAATCCGTGCCTGCCAGTAATGCAGAACGTTTAGTGACACATTCGAAAATCCTTGTGAATTGCAAGAGCTGGGTCTCCGACGATGGCAGAAAGACCGCCATCTCTGCTGTTTGTGAAGCCTTGCACCACTAGTGGAAGATACGGCAATTTTTTTCGTTAGCTTGGGTAAAGCCCAACCCAGAGTGTAATAATAAAAGGCGTACGTCCTGTAGGTTATGTGCCTGTGTTTGCTTCCTGTAGGCTCGACATTTAGTTCGGGCTAAGTAATGTAGACACGTATGAGTGACAGCGGCAGTTCTTTTGCAGTGACACAAACAGATACGCACCTGATTTCTTGCCTGCGGGAAGTAGTACAGACCCGCGACAAGGTGCCGAGGATAAATTATGCTCTTTGATACCGCCTATGGCTTTAGACCTGAGTTTTATTCCAGCACACCCGACACTGTGTAGTCGCCCGTTACACAGGACATTAACGACCGAAAGTTCAATCTCGTACTT